>ML292179.1:112052-153192 GCA_005239495.1 Nicotiana undulata
CCCCCCCCCTTGTACTTTCAAAGCTGACGAACAAAGTAGAAATTTATCTCAACATGTTTCATACGGTTATTAAAATCCGGATTAGCAAAAATGTAAGTGGTGGTCATGTTGTCCCAGAGAATGCGAGGAGGACTGGAGAGTGGAAAGTGAAGCTCACGAAGCAAGTTTTTGAGCTAGAAAACTTCAGAGGTTGTAGCTGCAATAACTCTGTATTCAGCCTCAGTAGAGGACCGAGAAACAGAACGTTGCTTCTTAGAATACCAAGGGATAGGAGAATAGACAAGATATACAATATACCCTGTTATAGAGGTTTGATCAAGTGGGTCACCAGCCCAATCCGAATCAGAATAGGCAACTAATTGAGCATCAGACTTTTTAGCAAGCTTAATACCATGATGAGCAGTGTGACAAAGATATCTCAGAAGACGCTTGTTGATACCCAATTTTTCCCTCACATTTCTCATATAGTATATAGACTTTCAAAATGTCATTTTTCATTCATTATTTAATTTACAAGATTTGTGAAAATATTTTCTATAAAAAAAATTATTTTAAAGCTTTAAAATTGATTTTCTTGCATTTAAATTACTTGAATATTTACTAATTATTCTCTTAAATTATTTGCAATAGCGTAGTCATCAAAATTTGTTGTTACACTCACGTGCATGTTTTAAAACATTTTACATTGTTTCATATAATTATATCTTTTTTTTAGTTATTTATGTTATTTTACAATAATAGCCTATATGTTATGCAGAATTACAATTCTTACCTTATTCATGCTAAAATAGCATTTTTATGTTTTATAAATGTTAAGTTATTATTTTCAGTCACTTTATTGCATAAGTAATATTTTATTATTTATTAATTATTTTTATTTAAAACAATTTCGTGTATTTGACTCCTAACCCAATTTTAGGCTAATTTCGGACCAAAACCAGGCCCAAAGCAGCTGGCCCATCTCCATTACACAATTCAGCAGCCCAAACAAAACAACCCTTTTAAAAATATCCGATCGTGACCCATTTTAAACCTGCCCCACGACCCATAATAATTCCTCCACCTTCCTTATATACCCTCACCCTAACCCTAACCCTAACCCTATTTTCTTCACTCCAGCCGCCTCTAGACACTCTCCCCCTTTCCTCTAAAGAAACCCTAGCCGCCATACCCAACCTTCTTCGATTCCAACCCAAACATGGAATCAATCCATGATTTACTTACCTATTTTGTGATACTCTGCTATTATACGCGTGTTTATGGTGTTACTTAGTTCTTGCCCTATTTTTGGCAAGAACTACCTCTCAAGAAGGAGACTGATACCTTGATTCCATGAAGATCTGGACGATCTCTCGTCTATATACACGCTACAATGAATGATTATCGCATTATTGGTTTGATTCAAGGCCGCTGGACACAAGTAGGGTTTGAGATTTTTCTTTTTCCTTACTGATTCTCGATTGTCTGTAATATTCTTTCCTTTCTTGTGTTTGACTAGTGATTTTCCTCGTTTGTTCGTTTAAATATGCTACTATATAAATCACTCCTCTAATTCCCTAAAGAGACCTGAATCACTCTAATCTTACTCTCGCTAGTCCTATACTATTATGAAATTCGAGCTCTTGGCCGGCTGGAAGCCAAGGCCACCGGAATTCAATTATTAGACTTCCCTCAGTACGAGCACTGCCCGGGGTTCAGCTGAAACCCTTGGGAACTCTGACGCATTAAGAATTTTGTGGGTCAATTTTCTCATGCAATCGCCATTATTTCTGAGATATTGAGTTTCGCATTCTTTGTTCAACTTGTTTGCAACTGGTTAGTGCTTCATACCCTTACAATTCCTACTTCTTTCTGCTTTTATTATGTGCAATAGTGTTGCTTAGATTCCTTTAAATTAACTTTGATATTATGTCACTTCGTATATGAGTTTGTATGTCCTAATACCATTCCGCATAGTTTCATATAGCATGGTCAATGCTTGTTGCACCTTATCTTTATTTCTTGTACCAAAACCCTTAGGGAATTATGTATTTTCTCAAAATTGCTCTCTTCCTATTGAATTTATTGTTTCTCTGCGAGTTATGTGGCAATGATGTGTAGATACTTATCCTAATACGTTCTCTTGCCACTGCTAGCTCTAACACATGCCATTATATGTGTCCAACTTGATTAATTTCTGATCATTATATTTATGGGTAGCTAGTTATTTATACATGTCGTTTGTTATAAGTCTATGCCTTAGATTCTTGGTAGGAGCTAATTAACACCCAGAATTTACCTAAATGAACATTTTCCTTTATGGGACCCTGTTTCTACTTGCCTAGATGAACCACATTTGATGTTGCAATGCTTTTAACCAAACATGTTGCTTTGTTCTGGTGTTTGATCACTCCTGAATTCATTGGTATTGTTTGTGTCTTAGACTGGCCTATGTTCTATGTTTGTAAGATGATATGTCTTCCTGCCATATCCTTGTGTTCTACTCAACATGATTAGGCTTTATCTTTGATTGTCACTCCGTGAATATGACTCTGCCTGGCCATTCATGACTTGGATTCCTAGTCTTTAAAATCCTTTAGGTTAGTGCTCTATTCTAAACTCATTTGACATGTGCACCCTTATATGTTTATCATGTAACCTCAGAGAACCTGAACCCCTAACTCTCTCTTAATGTGTTTTTCTACTCAATATGCTATCTCTTGCTAAGTGATTGAACCTGTAATGTCAGTATTGCCATATCAACTTGTCATGATGAAGCTAAGCCTTATTGATTCTCTTAGTATTCATGTTCTTTGTTTAATCAATCCTGTTATATTTGTTTCTAAAATACAAATGTACTTTTCTATATATTTTGTCACTTAGCCGATATTAGTAGTCCCAAGAAGTCTTTAAATGATTTCTATGTGTGTTTGTTTGGTTAAGTTGTTAACTCACAATTTCTTGGTAAGTGGGACTCCATCTAGGTTTTTGATATGGGTACGAATATGGACCTGGGATGTGCAACTGATACACTCCAATGCTTGAACTGAGTTTGGTTCTGGGTTTGCTACACACGTGGGAAGTGGCCTCACTAAAGGCCCAGGCAGTGCTGGGTTATTTCCTTCTTGGGCCTACTCTATTTGTTGGGCCTGTAGCACCTCAATCATGTAACATTTGAGTTTATTTCTTCTTTTATCTTTGGGCCTGTAATAATTTGTAAACTGAATAGATTGGGGAAATTAGTAAAAGGGGAGGGGTATTCAGATTCTCACATAAAAAGGTAGAAAACATGCTTATAGGGTCTATGTATTCTATTTGTTATTTGGTTCAGCATGATTTATATGTTTTTTAGTTCAGTGTGTTATACACTAATAGAAAGCATGCCTATTTGTTTCCGCACAGACTTCACTCAACTAGACAAAACATGTTGGCTCAAGTAATTACTATTTGTTTCCATGTGTACTACTAAACGCTTCTAGACAGCATGCCTATTGGATATGATAACCAGGTTTCGCTAATGTCCACCTAGATACCATGTCTATAGGGTATCAATTAATCAACTACTTCTATTGTTCTTAGATGTTTCTTCTTTAGATATCATGACTATAGGGTCTTAATCGACCAATCAATTACTTTGTCATCTTGTCGCATTGCCACACTTAGACGACATGCCTATAGGGTTAAAGTACATAAAATCAATTTCAATTGTTAACTACTAGAAATCTTGCCTATAGGACACTGTCACATGCCTAAGAAACATGCTTACAACACCAGCACCGGTAATACGGACAATTTTTATTGCCTCCTTGCACCAACAATTTAGAAATCATGCTTGTAGGATTTGTAACGCCACAATCTACAAAATTCGTTGCATGTACACTGCTAGAAATCCAGAATCATCTAGAAACCATGCATATAGGATTTTAAATTCTGATTTTGAACATATATGTTGCCTATACTGCCCGCGTGCATTTGTTGCTTATGTGTGGAGTCTAACTTGAGCCTTTAATTGTCTTTACGTGAAGTCCTATCTATTTTGAATGTCGCCTAGTTTTATCATTTTGAGCAACCTAAGCTGAGTCTAGAACTACCTAGTAGAGGTCCAAAGCCTCCTGGACCATAGGCATGACACGGGTAGTGCACGCATAGGGTACGAATTAGAATTGAATTAGAATGTCTTTAAGTAAATAACTTCAACATAGTAATAGGGTAGCAGGAGATGATAGTCTTTGCTCGCTGAATAATATGAGCAAATCTTATCAAAAGGAGTTGTGAAGTATTATTTATGTTGCACGGGGTGATCGTTTAGGCTAAAAATCTTAGGACCCTCCTCCTTTATATATTTTCTATTCATACTTAGTCGTTTAATATAGAACAATGTAGTTGTATCCTTATAGTCATACTAAGATTTGTACTAATTCTCATTGTGTTATCATAAAATTCTTCGACATTTAAATTCTCTTTTATTTATTTGATCATCTAGCCTAGTTACATAATACAAATAATCTTAAGTTCGGATGGTATCCATAGTTTTAGACCTCGAAAAGTGCCTAACACTTTCTCTTTGAGGTAATTTGAGCCCTTACCCAATCTTTGGTAGCGTTGACTAGTCAAACAGAGTTATTTGCATAATAGGTGCCCTAACGCACCTCAAAATTGTTAGGTGGCGGCCCTTCTTTTTTAACACTCCGCCCTTCATTTAAAAGAGTTGTCATATGTCAAAGCTCGTTTTCGCGAGAAAACAAGGCGCGACAATGCTTGACAGCTTTCCAGTGAGAAACACCTGGTTGATGCCTAAATTGAGATAATTTGCTTACTGCAAAGGCAATGTCAGGACGAGTAATGGATAGATAATGAAGCTTTCTAATGACTCGACGATAAAGAGTGCCATCCACTTTGGAATCCTCACGAGATGTTTCAAAGGTACATGTAAAGGTCATAGGTGTGGGAGTAACTTTGCATTCAGCCATGTTAACATCTTTGAGAAGATTTGACATATTTATGCTGAGATAAGAGCAAACCATCTGATGTGTGCGTAACCTCAACGGTAAGAAAGTAATGAGCCAACCCAATATATTTAAGAGAGAACCGTGAAGACAAAGCATTAATAATGGATTTCATAGCAGGTGGGTGGTTACCAGTCACAATGATATCATCCACGTAAACTAGGATGTACACAGTAACTCCAAGCTTATGAAGAATAAAAAGAGATGCATCAGATTGGCACTTGATAAAACCAAGGTTAAGAATATAATTTTTCAGCTCAGTGTACCAAGCTCGTGGAGCTTATTTCAAACCATAGATAGCTTTATTAAGTTTACATACATGAGTAGGATATTGTACAGATTCAAAACCTGTAGGCAGCTTCATGTATACCTCTTCTTCAAGTTTTCCCTATAGAAAGGTGTTATTAACATCCAACTGAATGGATCAAGATAGTTGAGTTGCAATATCAAGAACTAAAAGTACAGTTTTAGGTTTAACCACCGGGCTAAAAGTTGAGTTATAGTCTAAACCAGGTCGTTGTGTGAAGCCTTTTGCAACGAGTTTTGCTTTGTACCTGTCAATCGAACCATCAAACTTTTGCTTAAGCCTAAACAACCATATGCAATCAACCACATTCCTTGAGGGATCGTTGGGTACTAAGTCCCAAGTCCAGTTTCTAACTAAAGCATCAAATTTATCACTGCATAGCAGTCCACCAGTAAGGGTAAGATTGTGCTTGTTTAAAGATCTTTGGTATAGGTTCAGGCATGAGTGTGGATTGAACTAATAGGTAAAATTGCTTGGGTTTTAGACTGTTAGTCTGAGACCTTATGACCATAGGGTGACGAAATGGAGGTTGGGTGGGTGTGGTAGTAGAGAGTGGGGGTTGATTGGTGTGTGGTACGGGCTGCTGGGGGAATGTGTTTCGGGGTTGGTAGGTTATGGTGATAGGTTGTGTGGTTCTTAGAGGAGCTGCCGAGGTGGGTTGGTTCGAAATTCGAGATGGGTTTTGGTATCTTGGTTAGAGGAGTTAGATTCAGGTTGTGAAGATTGGTTATGATTATCTTTCCCGGAGAAATTAGAGGAAGTGGAATAATTACCTGAACTTGAAGAGGCACGCATAGGAAGAGGAGAAGAAATTGGCGACTGTATATGCCTGGAAATTGGAGGTGGCAATTCAGAATTTTGCACTTGAAGTAGATATATCAGCAGTTTCCTTTTTAAAGCTAATGTCTTTATCTAATATATCCCATGAATATATTAGTTTTCCCTATATATTTTGAAAGATATTTGCAAAGGGATCATTTTATTTCAAAAAATACCATATCTCTAGAAAGATAGATTTTAGAGGTGACAAGATCAAAACATTGATGAGAATAATATTTATTCGAAAAACCTAAATAAACGCAGCGCATTGACTTGGGTTCTAGTTTATTTTTGGCATATGGTATGAGTCATGGATAACTCAAACAATCAAAACTTTTAATAGACTCATAATTTGATGCATCTTGAAATAACATTTCATATGGGCACCGAGTATTTAAAACTGGTGTAGTGGGTCTATTTATAAGATAAACAGTTTGGTAACAGGCAAAACTCCAACATTAGGGGTAATGAGGTTGGTGTAAAAGTATTTTTGCAGTTTCAATAACATGTCGGTGACGACGTTCTACCAACGCAACTAGTTGAGGAGTGTATGGTCGGGAAACCAAGTGCTCAATGCCCTGTGATTTTAAATAGGAAGTTAAGCTTTGAAATTCACCTCCTCCACAGTATAAAAAGAAGAAATTTTTGTTTGAAAACGTCTTTCTTAGAGTGGATGTAGCGTTTTAAAGAATTCCAAAACTTCTTGTTTAGATTTCAAGGTGTATAGACACATATATTTTGAAAAGTCATCCACAAATATAACATAGTATCTTTTTCGATCGATGGATAAAAATGGCGCAGGCCCCCATAAATGATTTTAAATTATTTGTATGGGTCGTTGACTCTTGAGGGAATTATCTGAGAAAGATAACATGTGGCTTTTATTAGAATTGCAGGAATTACTATCAGAACTAACTTTCGAAAAACTAACATGAATTGAAAACTTATGCAAAATATTATTTAAAGTGTGACGATTTGGATGGACCAAACGTCGGTGCCACAGTTGAATTGGAATAGCCACGTTGCACTAGGGATGCCTATCTGGTGGCCACGTGTACAATCTCCCATTAATCCTCCCTCGAACTAGCTCTACCCCCGCATTCAAATCCTTCACAAGATAAGAAAATCGAAAGAATTCCATGGATGTGTTATTATCACGGCAAAATTGAGAGACAAATATGAGATTATTTTTTATGGTAGGAGAAAAGAGAGTTTTGGATAGGGTAAAGTGATAATTTGATGCTTTAAGTTCAGTGTTACCAGTTTGGGAGATAGGTATGGTAGTACCATAACCCATGGTGATTTCCTCAAGTCCGTGGTAGTCTTGAGCAGTTACTAGGCTTTAAGCATCTGAGGCAATGCGATGTGTGGCCCCCGTGTCAATGATCCATGATGGTTGTTGGTGTGATTGACGTCCAGCAAAGTT
Source organism: Nicotiana undulata (assembly GCA_005239495.1). Taxonomy (NCBI): domain Eukaryota; kingdom Viridiplantae; phylum Streptophyta; class Magnoliopsida; order Solanales; family Solanaceae; genus Nicotiana; species Nicotiana undulata. The sequence goes on from ML292179.1 coordinate 119,590, forward strand.
GGCTCTAGCTTGAAATGATTGTGGGACAGGCTGCGACAAACTCGGGCAAAGTGGCAAGGACGATCATGTAGCTAGCAAACCGGATTGTTGTCATACTGAGCAAAGTTCTTACGAGGCTTCCATGGTTGGCCTCGATTGGGTCGATTGTTGTTTGCGTTATTGTAACGCCTGTTGTTGGTATTGTTGCGAGGTTGAGCGGTAGATCGTTGTGCAATAGCAGCAGTAATGGAACTTGAGAGAGAAAAATGAGTATCATGATGCTTCAGGAAGAGTTCATGGTCAAGTAACTTCTCATACAGCTCTTCATATGAGATGGTAGTATCTCGCGCCCGAATAGCAGCTGAAAATTCTTTGAAATCTAATCCAAGACTAGTAAGTATCTTCACAATGAGTTCCTCGTTGGATAAGGAGCACCATCTATAGCAAGCTTATCACAGAGAGAGCGAACCTGATGCATATAGTTAGCGACAGGTAAAGCATTCTTTGCAGGACGAGCTAAGCGATCTCGTAGACTAAAAGTTAGTGTTTGGGATTTATTGGTATACGCTATGTGAAGCGCATCCCCAGCAGCCTTTGAAGAGGTTGCTGAAGCAACAGATGCAGCAAGGGTAGGATCAATTGAAGTCGGGATGGTATTTTGAATAAGCTGATCTTGGTGAAACCAGGATAGGTACGCAAGGTTGTCAAAAGTTTGATTGTTTGAGGAGATGATTTGGCTAGGGGCAGGAGTAGTTCCACCAAGATGGCCATAGATATCGTGCCCACGCATAAGCATCGATACCTGAGCCTTCCAAGGGAAAATTTTTGATTACCTGCAAGCTTAATAGGAAGTTGTGTGTTAAACTAAACAATGGTGTTATTATTCGCACCGTCAGCATTAACGACAGTAGCAGTCATTTGGGTCGGGTAGGGATGGGGAAAAGAAACTAGGATCTGACTCGCAAGAGTACTTTTAAGCTTGTAATACCATAAAGAGGAAGCCACTTTTAAGCTCGTGATACCATAAAGAGGAAGCCCGTAGACTGAATGAAAGGGAGTTGAGTTTATTAATGAAGTAGTAGCTCTTTATATAGAGCAAAATTACAACAACAAATCTTCATACATACAACCTAACAAACTCCTAAAGAAAAGGCCAACGAAAAAGATACAGATACGAAACAGTTAAAAGATACAGGTTGAATCAGTTAATAGTCCTTTACACTCTTGAGCTTGGTAATAGTTTGGAAAGGTCCCTACTTACAGAGATGGAATATGAGGCTAAAAACTTAATATCAAAATCAAGGTCCATATAACAGAGATCGAATTTAGGGCCAACAACTTTTTTCTCACGTATTTTGCTCGCGCGAAAACATTTTCAGAAAGAACAATAACAACTAAACTTCAATCCCAAACTATTCGGGTCAGCTATATAAATTAAAAAAAATCATTATTTATGTCACTTCACTTAAGCCCCTCTCAGTCCAATATTATAAAGAAACTGTTATAACAAATAAGACGACAAACACAAGCATATCTAAGAAGCTAAGGAAATCTATGACGTTTCTCTGTTCCGCATGCAATAAGGTTGGTACGTACTTCTGGAGCTCCTATGAACCTTTTACTTCATTAATAGTGTAAAACCAAACAGTATAAGAGTGTGGTAAATATCAAAGAAACATCGAGTCTCTAGCTATTATTATGTCCAACAACACTTGCTGATTTAGCAGGGGATCAAACACTTACGAAACACTTTCTGTGTCCACCATGGAAAGAACACAAATCACTTTCGAACAGTGATATCACCGTTGTGGAAAAGCTTCTGTGCAACATCACGATTCATTGGCCAACTTTTGTGCAGTCATAAGGCTTTTTGTCAACCAGATTGCTGTCTCTCTAGACGACATTCCGTCATCCCCAAATGGTTTCAGCACACCTGCAAGCTCATCGATTTTTTCCTGCTTAAGTAGTCGTGCACAAACCTCCAAAAGAGACTCTAAAGCTTCAGCTCTTTGTTGAGTGGGATTCCCCCAATCATCTTTGCGCTCGCTACCAGCTAATGCGGCTAGTGACTTGAGCTGTGAAACCTTATCATCCAGTGCTTGAAGAGCATCTTTCTTAGCCTGTTTCATGTCATTGACCATCGTTGCTTTCTTTTCTAGCTCATCTTTATGTACAAGTGAACCATTGCTTTCAGTTGACATGCAGTCAATAGCAACTTCTCTAGTCTCACTACCATATTCAGTATCAGTGGCATAGCACCTTGGTTCAGCCATGGAATCAGGTTTTGCTGGCTGCGAGTTTGATGATGTGCTTTCTTCATCAAAGCACCGTGTTTTGACGCTGCAGCTTTCACTAGACAATGTGATTCCGCTAGGCTTTCCGGAGATACCTTCCACTACATTTGTCTCAGCTTCCTCATTGTTTGCTGGACTGCTCAATACCTCAAGCTCTTTTGTTTCACAACTCTCCCTAACACCCTCTTCAAATTGTTTAACATGCTCAGAAGAAGCATGTTCTAGTTCCTCGGACCATGTTTTTGCCCTTGAACTTGAAGAGTTTGGTGTAGTCGTACTCCCCATTTGCAAGAGTCTCTCGGTTTGATCATCTCCATAGCAAACAGCTGCCTCACTCGTCTCCCCGTTTTTAGAATCCTCACTATCTTGTGAGATCCAAACTGAGTAGCTTGTTGGATCAACTCTCTTAGTCTCAAGTTTGGCTTTGAACGTACTATAATTGTCTGATAAGTTTCTCGGCTTTATGTTATCACTTTCATCAAAGTAAAGGACAGATCTCTTCTCTTTTAGCTTCAACTGTCTGTCTCTGCTGTCTCTAGGACTGCTAGATTTTCCAGGTGATGGTCTTGCTTTCTCTTTTCTGCTGCTTGGGGACTTCACTGGAAGATACGCAGATGAAGGGTTGTGACACAAGAGGAGGTATGGTTGCAAATGTTGATGCCTTAACAATTCGGCAGCCTATAAGTTTGAGGTGAAAAAGATATCAGGATGAATGATGAATCTCTATTTAATAACATTTGAACACATGCCGCTTGCACTCACCGTAGGTCTGTGTTCTGAATTTTTCCTTAGCATGCTCTTTATTATCTGTTTCCTGCAAGCATTAAATCTGTTTTGTCAATTGACTGATTTGTTTTATTTGTGGCGTGATGAGAAGTTGCAATGCTAGTAGGAAATAAGAAACACTTGTTAAGGCTGGTACAGGAACAGAAGATACTTACAAGGTGGAGGAGTATATAATCGGAAGTGGTGACAAAGAACCCCGGTTTATTTTGTTGATAAGTCCAATCTTGTCCTGTTGGATCCATATCTCGTCAGTACATCATATAGAAAATATCATGATAAAGAATTTCTTTTTTTCTTTTATCGGTAATAAGGATAATTTTCAAGGTACTGTTTATGAAGTTCAAATAGCAGAAAGATCAACTTACCGGAGCTCTAAATGGTGGTTGATGTGCGGCAATCTCAAACATGCAGCATCCTGGAATCACGTTCAAACGTTATTCCTGTATTAGGGACATGATGCGAAGAGCAGGAAATACATTACTCCGTCAACTTTCTTACCAAGCGACCATATATCAGATTTGTAGCCATAGGGTATACCAGCAAGGAGCTCAGGGCACATGTTGCTCGAAGTGCCAGCAGCCTGTTTTCAGCCAAGGAAATTGCATCAAATTTGTTCGGAAACTACGCATTAGATGTACAACGCAGAATGTTTTTCTCAAATGTACTAAGCTTGGTGGGGTGGGGTGGGGGTGGGGTGGGGTGGGGTGAGAGCTTTATAATATGTTTACCACAGTATTTTATCCTTACAAGATGATTTTTGTAACTGAAAAAAAAAGAACTAATTGGTTTTCTCAGCGGTCGAGGGAGAAGGAATTTCTCTCTTGCTAAATAGATTTTATATTGAATTACTTGTTTAGGTGATAATAGTTGGTAGCCCGTAAGTAAGAAGGTGCATTTTTCCACTACAGAAACTCATACCGAGGAAGCAAAGCCTTCTGCATCTATCAATTTTGCTAACCCAAAACCACCTGTGAAAATGAAGTGAATTTGATTATGGGTAATAAAGGAGAAAACACACCCCAATCAAGCACTTGGTCTGGCACTCTTACCTAACCGGATGCCATTGTCCTTTGTGATGAATATGTTACATAGCTGAATGCAAAGTAGTTCATGTTAAAACATGTCATACTAAGAAAGCTTTTCTATTTCAGTGATTACAGCACGTCTTTACCTTAAGGTCTCTATGATGAACGCGGTTGGAATGCAGATGCTCCAAAGCTAATAATAGCTGAGTCAGCCATTTGCAAAGTTTCTACAGAGGAACGGAAAACACAACAAAACAAACGCATGCTATGTTTAAGCTACTAGGAAGGCGCAGTGAAACTTCATAGGTATTGAAATTGCATCTAACTACCTCTTCAGGAAAAAGTGCTCCTCTAGACTTCCTTATGATCTCTGCCCTGAAAACCGGAAAAAGGATTGCCACCATCCTTAGATTACACCAAAAAGAAGCTCTATAATTATCCTATTCATCTCTTGTTTCCAACTTCAATACTCCTTGTATACTATTTTAATGGCACCATTACTATTTGGAGAGTACAACAACAACACACCGAGTATAATCCCACAAGTGGGGTTTGGGAAGGTAGTGTATACGCAGACCATAGCCCTACCTGACGAAAGTAGAGAGGTTGTATCCGATAGACCCTCGGCTCAAGAAAAGGTGAAAAGAGGGAGAAAGGAAGAAGACAAAGAAGAAAGAGGAAGAAGAAAGAAAGAATAGGGGGACAAAGGACGGTAAGGAAAAGGGGAAAAAGACAACTACAGTAACAATAACAACAACAACAACAAAACGACAAGTAAAAGAAAAAGTAGCATCAAATACTAACAAACTAGAAAATACGATACACAGATCGAACGAAACAATAAGAAATACTAGGGGTCAAAGAATACGAACAAAACAAGGGAGCTACTAATACTAATAAAAAGAATGGGGAACTCTCGAAAACATACTAGCCAACTACCCTAATCTTCGACCTCCACACCCTTCTATCCTGGGTCATGTCCTCGGTGAGCTAAAGTAGCGTCATATCCTGCCTAATCACCTCTCCCCAATACTTCTTCGTCCTTCCTCTACCCCTTCTCGACCCTGCCAAGGCCAGCCTCTCACACTTCTTAACAGAAGCATCCGTACTCCTCCTCTGCACGTGTCCGAACCATCTCAGCCTCAACTCTCCGATCTTATCTTCCACGGGGGCGGAGAGTCAAACCATTAATTCTTTAAAGGCAAATTTGTCAGCATTTTAAAAATATGCTTACTTTAATTTCTATACATATAAGTACATTTCTGTAATTCCTAAATATGTACAATTTATTTTAAAATATTTAATTCACTATAGTTAGATGTGTTGCCTCCTCGTACTCTGATCCCTCCATTCTTCTTGGTATGGAGTATTTGTGAAGCATGTCTTTCATTCTCCAGATACCTGAAATTGCATACAGCAGAGGCTGGAAGCAGCCACAAATGCTTGGAGAAAAGGTCACCTCTACAAACAAGGGCGTGGGAATTTTTGTAAACGGTGTCGAAATTTATAGAAGAACTGGAATATAACTTTGATTATCGTACTTTTAGACAAGGAATAGCCTTAGTTTATTGGTTTTGTTGATTCTTAAGTGAGAAAATGTCCTGAGTTCAATTATATTTCATCACAATTTTTAACCGCAAAGGCTCTCTCAAATATTTACAAAAGAAAATGTCCAAGTTGAGGTTTGAACCTTTGACCTCTTTGATCAAAATCAAGCACATAACTAATGCGCCAAGACACACTTTACGTCAAGTGGTGTCATTTTTTTCTACTAATCCGTTTCCTTAAGTGAAATTTTCTGACAAAGCGGTGTCGCGTGACACCGCTTCGTTAAGCGTGCATATGCCCCTGTCTACAAACACAGGTTAACCATATTGTACAAGAAAAATATAGACCTTGTCTGTGACGAAGAATCTACTTAAGCATTGTTTTTGCTTCCCTCATTTGGTAGATTCTTGTGTTCTTTATTCTTATCTTGCAGTATAAAATGGAGAGGACGAGGTACGCATCTAGAAAGGTTCAAAATCGGGATAACCACTCACATGTTTCCATCTTCACAATAATTGGTAACGATGCATATACAGCTCCCCTGAAAGAAAAAGAAAGTCAAGCTTTTCTTGAACAGCGCAGCTTAAGTACAAATAATTGCTCCTAAGAAAGGATACTTTTTGCACTTTCAGATCCTACGACCACAAAACAGGATAATATGATACCTTTTCAATCCAAGCATCTTTGTACTCCAAAATATATGGATGGCTTAGTTTAACTATCAAATTCATCTGCAACAGAAAAATAACTGTTCATCATCAGATAGAAGTATATTTCCAAGCATATCATGCCTCCAAGTTAAACTTTTGATATAGTAAATAATATGATGAGCTGAAGATTTTGTATTTAAATGCCCTTGGATTCAAAAGTAAGGCTGAAGTAACTAAGAGCTCGTTTCGTACGATGGATAAGGGATAATTAGTCCCGGGATTTTGAGATGAGTTTATCCCACGTTTGAAATATCGCGGGATAACCAGTCCCGAGATTAGTTATCCCATGTAGTGTTAATTTTATCCCTATGGGAGGGTGGGATAACAATCCCAGGATAATTGATCTTAGGATAACTTGTTTCACGACCAAACCCCTAAGAGCCTAAGAGTGTCCATAGTCCATACTGCCTATTCGCCAAAGTGAATATTTGGTAGAGATATGTATAGTGCTTTGCGTCCACATTATCCGCTTCTAGGGAGAATCTAAGGTGCAAAGTGCTTTAAAAGTCTGCACTCATATCATATGAAGTTTGAAAAGTGGTTAACATGGTAAAATAAATATAGAAATTTTAGCCATCCACTATGAGCTCTACCGATAAGTGAGAGTTTACAATTACAATATAAGTTTCTGTTTTTTAAGGTCAACAGAGATAGCTTCAATCTAAGATTTTGGTTTGGATTGGTCCCACATAGATATCTCACACTAGTTTTCATCTTTTCTTCTCCATCTACAAGCATGAAATTTCCATCTTTACTTCTAGAGAAAAAAATTCTACTTTAAATACGATGTTTTGTCCAAAAGTTTTGTCCTTCGAACGCAAATCTTGTGTTAATACACTTGGGACCTATATTGCTCATCGGGTGCAAACTGGCCCTCACGCAGAGAACATGTCAATAAATGGTGTTTCACGTCTACTTTACCATTTATAGGTTAGGTTTCCAATAATAGAAGTCATATGATGCTCCACTCCTCAACGAATTCAGGAAGATCACTCCTTACCCAGTCCAGCATGCTAAACATTCATGATTTTATCCCACGATTTAATTATTAAGCAAAACTCCTCGAAGAAAGAAACTTTCGCATGGAAGACCACTCCCTTCAAATGTACGACAACAGTAGGTCAGGAAAATGTTAATAGTAAAGGAAGCATGATGTGGTATGAGAATGACGATCCAGGATATTTGAACAAGAAGACCAATTCAAATAGAAGACTGACATGCAAATTCAACTTCTATTGTTTGCATAACATCATATCATGTTAGAAGCAATTGGAGTAGAAAACAAATTAGCTTGAGGAATCACATAATGGATGGCTGGAGAGGACATTAGCGCGGCTGATTGTAAGAAATGTGAATACAAATATCCAACCATTGAATTTCGGTACCAATAGGCCATTAAGAAAATGCCAAAAGAGAGACATAATAAGATGTACATCAATAACAATCAGTATGTCAAACTCCTTATGACGGAACACCTCATACAATGTAGCTCGCTAACGAAACTATAAGGAAAGCTATTCAATTAGACAACCTAAAACAATATTGTTGATGTGAACTGGAACATGTCATAGATATGGCACCCCCGTGCATTTCATCGTTGGCCGAAGATTGTGACTAACCAACTTAAAGTTCAGCAACTTCGAAGAATAATGACCCAATTATTATTGGTTCCCAAATAATCAAAATACTATTTTTTTCAGACAAGAAAATTCAGAGAAACACTTGAAATGACCTCCAGATTTGCAGCACGCTTGGACTTTTCTGTCTGTTTTGCTAATGGTATTTTCTTCAGAACATACCTACAAGGAAAAGGAAAATAAAAATTCCATAAGATTGGATTTACATTACATCTCTTTACATCAAAGTAAAGAGAAGATTATCAGCACAGTATAAGTTTTTCCTCTATTTTCTTTTCATAAAAAAGAATACACTTCATCAAGGCAGGACAAAGCTATGCATTACGCTGAAATCACACTCCTTAATGTGAAATTCAAGAGAGCAAACCAACATCAAACTAGCTTCTAAAAGTTTCAATAAATTCCCAAAAGTGCTCAAACTAAAGCTGCAACAGCTGGCAAACTAGAATATATAGCTGGAAGTAAACCAAAAACTTCCCTTTCAGACAAAAGAAAAAGTAATAAATAAATTAGTACTATTTGCTTACTTCTTCTTATCAGTTCGATGGAGAACAAGAAATGCAGTTCCAAAAGCTCTTCTTTCCAACTGTTGTATCACTTCATAATCATCAATCCGGGTATCCATTCTGCCATAAAACACACAGACATTAAACTGTTCAGTAAAAATAACAGTTAAAGATTCAATCTTTATGTTAATTGAACTGGTTCTTGAACTCACCCAACTCAAAACTTACGCAAATCTTTTACTTTACTCCAGCAAAAAAAAAAAAAGATTTTGGAAGTTGGGCATTTGAGATTGTTTAAGTTTGGGACTTGAAATGAATTGGGACAAAGGTATAATGTTAGTATGATGTCAAGTACTGCAACTGCAACTACTTGCGCTACTATGCTGTGTGTGTGAGAGAGAGAGGGGCCCAAGAAGGAGGATCTGTAGTAGGGGCTAAGATTTAGGAAGGCAACGTTTAATTAATGCCGCATTGGATTCCAAATACCAATATATAATATTCTTTCCGTTATTGATATTGTTGGCTTTTTTTGTGTTCTATAATAATATTAGATTTTTTCATATATCAAGAGGATTTTGGTTTATTTTTAAAGTTGCCCTTGAAAGAGTTCAGGAGTATTTTTTATATTTTTAACGAATAAATTAAGATTAATATGATTAATTAATGTTAAAAGGTAAATTCCTTAATACATGTGAGAACAACCAAAAAAATTAGTAAGTATATATAGTACTCATTCCGGTCCATAATAAGTGACCAATTTGCTTTTTCATTTTGATCCAAAATAAGATTTCATTTATATAATCAAAAAAGAATTTAATTTGTTTTTACAAAATAATCTTTATGTACATATCCCTAAACGTTTTCTTACTCCTCACATTAAATATTTAGTTAAGGATAGTTTAATCATACTAGATATTTTTATATAGAATTTAATATTTTTTTAATAAGCGTGCGCAAAATAAATTGGTGACTTAGGATGGGAGAGTATTTGTTTAATTAATGGGAAGTTAATGCGCCCGGAAACCAGGTCTAATTAATGAAGCAAAAACTATAAGGGAACTCCTCTCCATTTCTCATCCTTTTCATTTCCCCAAGTTCGTATGTAGATTTTTTATATTTGTCATATTTAAATATTAAAGGCTCAAATTTATTTACTTCCAACAATAGTTAATAGGTAAATATAACAACTATTTTATGGGGGAAAGGTACTCTCTAGTCTCTACCTTTAGTAAGAAATTTTATCTTCTGAGTTCTAAATTATAAATAAAGTAGTTAAGTGCATTCGTTTTATATTTCGAAATTATTTTTATCAAAAAAGAATTCTTATTTTATATTAATGAAATTTAAATATAAATGCAAGCTTTTTCTAATGCTTGCCAAAATTTCGTGAGATGAAGATTTTTTAACAACGATAGAGAGTGATTATTCTTTAATTTTCGAGGTTAATGGCAAATCTATCTATTTAATCATGGTTAAAACCGGTAGAGGTAGATAAATTTGGGTCTTTAATATTTAAATAGGACAAATGTCATAGATTTATATAGGAATTTGGAAAAATAGAGAGCCTGAAAAATGGAGAGGACTATCATCCCAAAGTTCCATTCCAATACTTACATTAACTTTTTTTAACTAACTTTTATTAGCCTGAATGAGCAACCAACAAGTTAACAGTATAAAACTAAGAACGTGCTTCCAATAGGGAAAAAAAAAAGTCTTTTGCAGAATACAGAACTGGACCTTTAAACTTAGTATTTTTTGTCATTTGGACACTTAAACATTGAGTTGTTTCTATCAGGCCCTTCAACGAAATCACATATATGCCAATTAGACACTTTGTAGTGACATGATTGAGTGTGTGGGGATCGAAGGACGCGTGAACAGGAGAAAAAGATTGTTAATTATTATTATATTTTAATATATTATTCCAATTAAAGCTAACTTTTACCCTACATTCTATTTCTCTTCTTCTTCCCGTGAACCCATCATTTTTCCTCTTAATTTTTTTTGAAAAAAAAATTTAGTGTACATGGATTTGACTTTTCTCATTTGGCATGCTTGTTCTCTTTTACACGACACATTTAAGCTACACCAACTTAGACGAAGAATAGAGAGAATAGCGTGATATTACAGTGAAATTGAAATAAGAAGAAGTGAGATGAAGTTGAATGGAGGAAATTTTTAGCAGCTTTTTAGGGCACTAAGTCGCCAGAGTCGACGGTTAGGTTTTCTATTTTCTGAAAATGAGTTTCAATTTGTTTTGGGGGTTAATTCTATAAGGTGGAATATTTTAAGGTGTTAGAGGCAATTGTAGTACACGCGTTTAATTTTTATAAAACTTTTTCTGAGATGGTCAGCAAAGTATCTAATTGGCACAGATGTGATTTAGTTGAAGGGCCTAATAAGAACAACTCTATGTTTAAGTGTCCAAGTAACAAAAAATGCCAAATTTAAGGGTCCAGTTATGTATTCTGCCAAAATCTTTAGACCCTCTTGCCTAACAATAAGCAATGGCCAAGTTCACTTTGTTTCTCATCCAAAAAGTCGCAAAAAACTTTTCGGAAAGAGAATAATTTCTTTTATTACTTTCACTTATCGATCCCGATCCCGGCCCAGAAAAGTGACCGTAAATTTTCTTGCCTCTTAACCCAAGTTAGAGATAGATTAGGATTTCTCCTTAACAGACAATAACACTCCAAATTCTGTAAAATCTTCACTTGAGAAGTTACAAGAAAGTATAATTTCTTGAGCATCACATTGATCAACTATACTGGGGCCATTAATGTTGAATCAACCAGACGAGAGCAAAACGTAAACTCATAATTTCAGTATGTCTAGCATGTTCCTCTTCTTCGTAGCTGCAATATTAAACAGAGTTGACCATTAAACAAGTATTTTCTTTCTTTTTTTTGTTTTCTTTGCTTTCTCTGTTATTGAATTGGTCTACGTCATGCTTCTCGAACTTATTTTAGTGAAGGTTAGGATTGTGCATAATTTGATAAATACCGAATTATAGTATCAAATTAAAATTTTGGATATTTTATACTTAATTAATATTTTCGTATTTGGTATAGTATTTATTTTATGTTTTAAAAAAAATAGTATTAGATATGATATTTTAGTATTTAAAAAATAATGCATAAATGTTGATACCGAAATACATATTAATTTATTTTTTTTGGCATTCTTCAAGTAGTTTAATATAACATTTCTACGATTTTTGGTGCTTCTTACTAGTGTATGTTGAATTCATCCTTGTTGTATTTTTGAAGTTCATTAATTAACTAAGCAACTAATAAGGCATTTACAATTATCAAAATTTATTATTTTATGTATCTTTTTTCTCTCTATGAGTTGATACTTGCTAGTTTTGGACAAAGATCATGTCAATACTTAGGTGAACTTAGAACGTTTTTATTTTTACATTTTTGAATATTTTAATTAAAAATATATTACAGTTTATGGCTCTATGTACTAGTTAATATTCAAGTCAAACAAATCAAAGTTACCATATTGAATAGACAGAAACGAACAAATAAAAGCCGAACCATACCGAATTTTATTAGGTATGGTATTGATTTAGTATTTTAAGAAACTGAATACCGAAAATACCGAACAAAAATATTTGAATACACTTGTATTGGTGAAAAAATAGACTTGATACGTGGATTAATGATATGTTAACAGGTGGCATTAGAATTAGAGCAATAAAGAAGAATGATGAGGCATGGGTAAAACACCCATGGGATTATTTACAAAGATACTGCATCTGACAACTAGAAAGAAGAGATAGACACGAGATACATGATTGAAACTACAAAAGAGGAAGATTCATCAACAGTTATGAATATGAAAAAGAAATCGGCGCAATCCCTTTACGCGTGATTGTCCTTATTACCGTAACCATTACGAATAACTCAAGTAACGGGAAATCAATGTAGTTAATGTTAGTAACGAGCACGAATTAAGTGGGGCAAAGCAGTTACATATATAAACCCCACTTACCATATTTTGTTTGATCATCAAGTAATTCACGAAATCTTACTATCAATCTGTCGTATTTTGTCCTCAGTTAATTGAAGAGTTTTATTCTCTCCTTATGGAAGGAAGCTGAGACTATCAATAAGATTTTACTTTCCTTATTATTTCAATATTTATTTCCTTTTTTTCTTGTTCATCTATATTAGGAAAAGTGAAGTAAAATTGATTATCGAAAACCCAAATTATTCTATTGTTTGCTTTGATCACAAAAATTATTTTTTGATTAAACAAATTTGTTCCAATATGAAAAATCTAGTACTTTGTTTTTAGAACAAATTATGTTTACTACTAATGAAATTATTCAGGTAGGAGATGGACAACATGGAGGAACCCTTCCAAACAACACACTCACACATACTCCGTCATGTTCACAAGAAAATTCACCTGTCAGATCCACTAATCGTAACACCGAGAAACAAGTTGATGAGCAGTCAAATGAGCAAGATAACTTGAAGCAATTTATTACTCAATAAATTTGTGAAGCCTTGCGTGCTTTTGCAAGTGGGTTGCAAGCGGTTCCACCACCAATGAACACAATTGTAGAAAACCATCATTCATGTCTTGAAAACTTTGAAAATGGGAAAATATCAAATAATTCTGGAGCAGGAGGGTCAGGTATGCCAAATAAGTTAAATTTACAAAATCTAGTATTATCCTTGCAGAAACAACTTAAGGAACAAAACGAGCGCATAGATCAAATACCAGGAGTACCACCCGTGATTAAAGAAGTGGATATTGACAAGTATTCATAACAACCATGGAAGCCAAGTGCAACACCGTTACCAATACCAAAAAAGTTTAGGATGTCTGATATTCCTAAATATGCTGGGACTACTAACCTGCAGGACCATATTACCGCATTTACTACAGGGGTCAAGAGAAACGATTTAACCAAGAAGGAAATCGAATCCTTACTGGTGAAGAAATTTGGTGAAACCGTACGAAAGGGGGCACTGACATGGTACTCTCTCTTACCTAAAAATTCAATTGACTATATTGTTGAGCTTGAAAATTCATTCATAAAAGTGCATTCGGGAGCTCAAAAAGTAGAGAAAAGAATGGAGGATATCTTCAAAGTAAAAAAAAAGGAATACCGAGTTACTTAGAGAATTCATGGATCGATTCCAATGAGAAAAAATGATGTTACCTCGTATACATGATAATTGGGCAGTGATGACATTTTGCAAGCAACTTGAATGAGAAAAGTTCAGAAACCACGAGAAGATTAAAAGAAAGACTACGAGGATATAATTATCTGCTACTACTTGAATTGATATTTATAATAGGTACAATACAAAGTTACGAATAGAAGAAGATATGATGTCCCAGCTAAAGGTGGAGGAAAGGTTTGGATCTAGCTTTCAGAATCAGAAAAGAGATCCAACAAAATAGGTATGAATCTTATATGGGACACGCAAGACAAGATCTTAGGTCAAAACAAGAACATGCACGGTTTGATCAAAGATCAAGGCAGAAGGAAGTAAGTTCATCTTCTCCATTTAAAAGGGAACGAGATATAACAAGGAGTAATGATCAAAATTCCCAATCAAAGATAGGGGATTACAATTTCAACGTTAGTACATCCGACATTTGTACAATTTCAAAGATATGGGATTATAATTTCCACGTTAGTACATCTGCTCTAAATAAAGCATGTCCTAAATATTTATTTCTTTCACAGCATATATATCAGTTAATTGATTCTACCGCAGGTCGTAAGTTTTAGAGTTTCTTAGATGCGTATTCTGGATATAACCAAATTAAAAAAGATCATCTAGACGAGAAAAAAAACTTCCTTCATTACAAACACAGGGACTTATTGCTACAAGGTCATGTCTTTTGGCTTGAAAAATGCTAGAACTACATATCAGAGGTTGGTGACTAAAATTTTCCAAGAACGTTTAGAAAATACCATGAAAGTCTACATCGATGACATGCTAGTAAAATCAGCACAAACAGAAGATCATCTCAAGCATCTGAATGAAATCTTTGAAATTCTCAGCAAGTATAATATGAGGTTGAACCAGGAAAAATGCGCTTTTTGTGTAACCTCAGGTAAAATTTTAGGTTTTCTTTCTGTTACAGGGAATCAAAGTAAATTCATCTCAGATTAAAGCAATCGAAGAGATATCAGATGTGCTCACAAGTAAAAAGAAATTGCAAAGCCTAATATGAAGAGTAGCAGCTCTGGAGAGATTCATATCTAGATCCTCAGAGAAATGTTTTAAATTCTCTTTGTTATTGAAAAAAAAATCAATTTGAATGGAGTGATGAATGTCAACAAGCTTTGAAAATTTTGAAAGCATATCTGTCAAAACCGCCTTTGTTATCAAAGTCAAGGGATGGAGAGAGGTTACTCATCTGTTTAGCTGTATCTCCATTTACTATGTTAGTAAATCTTTTTTAGATGCTGAGACACGGTATCCTCATCAAGAAAAACTAGCACTAACATTAATAAGAGTACCAAGAAAGTTACGACCTTATTTTCAGTGTCATCTAATTTCTATCGTAACTACTTTTCCATTAGGAATATTTTACATAAACATGAGTTATCAGGGAGATTAGCTAAATAGGAAATAAAACTTAGTGAATATGATATTGTTTATCAACCTCGAACTGCCATAAAGTCACGTGTATTAGAAAATTTCAGTTCAAGCTTGCTTCCTAAAGCTGAAAATGAGGTACGAACGTTTACTAGAACTAATCTGGGGACTTGGACATTATATACTGATGGATCCTCCAATGTTAAAGGAGCATGTTTGTGTATTGTCTTAATTTCACCTTCAGGAAAAATTATTAGGCAAACTATAAAATGTTACCTAATAACTAACAATGAATCCAAATATGAAGCAGTAATTTCATGTTTGGAACTTGCAAAGATTGACCAAGTTGAAATCAAAAGCGACCCATAGTTAATGGTAAATCAGATGCAAGGAAATTATGCGGCTAGAAAAACGTGTGTGCGACATTATTTGAAAAAGATACGAGAGTTATTGCGTGAGTTCCAAGTATGGGAAGATGTTCAAATACCAAGAGAAGAGAATGCAGAGGTGTCACAAACCAAATAACATAATAGGTCGTAATGGCACCCAATGATGCTGCTAAGCAAGCCAACGCATGAACCTCTACTTAATTATCCATTTTAACTTTTAAAAATTAGGGATGTCATTAAATAAATAAAATTAAATCTAGAACTCATGGAAACATTAGAATATGAAACTTTGACGAGTCATTGGAACCACTCACGAATATACTAGTGAGTTATAAAAATTCAAAAAAACTTGCAAAAATTACGCACGACGCAAAAGAAATCCGTAAAGAGAAGTACAATTCCACAACTAATCAAATAGCTCGTCAAGTATCTAAAATAGAAAGTCTAATACTCTATGTGAGTCTAGTCTCGGGCTAAATGTAAATTAAAGCTTTTAATAACTCAAATAGTAAAATTAAAGCATGGTATGAGTCTAAGTCTACCCGGATATAATCATAAATTCTAGCATATGCACAGACACTCGTCATCCCATACGTGCGCATCTCCCACAACATGTAGCACATAACAAATATGATGCCTATGGGATAATTTGCCCCTCACAAGGTTAGACAAGAGATTTACCTTGCTCCAAAATCTGATAACCGACTCCAACGCCTCTCTAAGACCTCAAACCAATGCTAAACATATCCGAAACTAGTCAAAGAACGTGCAAACCAATAAAAATATACCTAAAGGCTCATAATTTAACAATTAATAACAACTCCCAACTCCACATGAAAAGTCAACCCCCAGGCCCACGCGCTCATATACCGAAATTTTTTGAAAATAAATATTACCCATAGTACCATAACTCAAATATATAATTTATTTTCAATTTCATATCCAATTTCGTGGTCAAAGTCCAAAAATAGCATTTTTCAAGTTTTTCTTCAAAAATCCCACAATTTCTACACAATTTCATGTTTAAATTCATATATAATTCATGTATTTAACTCATAATAAGTGAAAATCATTTACCTTGAAATAGATGATAAAAATCTCCCCTCAAAAAGATCAAAAAATCTCGCAACCCAAGTGAAAAGTTGGAGAAATGAGCTAAGTCCCGAAATAAAATATAATCTGCACAAGCCTTTCCTCTTCGCGATCACGGAATTAGCCTTGTGATCGCGAAGGCCAAAACTTCCTATTGGTCCAACGCTTCTTCACGTTCGCGACCTCCAAGTCGCGTTCGCGATTCATCCTGACCCATGCCCTTTGCGTTCATGGTCCCTGAGTCGCATTCGCGAAGGCTAACAGCCTTCCATGCCCACGCCTCATCCTTCTTCGCGTTCACTCATCCTTCTTTGCGTTCGCGAGGATGGTTCCCCGTTCGCAAAGGGGATCCAAGTCCTTCTTTCATTCACGGGGACCTACTCACATTCACGAAGAGCAACCTCAGGTCCCTCTCACTAGCCTTCTTCGCGATCGTTGGACTGCCATTGCGACTGCGAAGCACATAAGCAATTTCAGCCAATTTAACTTTGCTCTGGGCGGTCCGAAACTCTTCCGAGCCACACAGGACACCGTCCAATTGTACCAACACGTCCTTAAACATACTACGGACCCACTCAAAGTCTCGGAACATGTAAAACAACTTCGTAACCAAGAATCGCATCTCAAAACCAAATTAATTAACTTCTAAACCTCATACTCATTTCAACCAACTCCGAATACGGCGAACCATCACAAATTACTGTACGAACCTATTCGAAGGCTTCGAATTCCAAACGGACATCGATAACAACAAAGTCTACTTCAAATCAAAATTTGGAAACTCTAAAACCTTCAAGACGCGGACTTTCAAAAATAAGCGTTGAAACGCTCATGTATACTCGAAACCCGATCTGAATATACCCCCAAGTCTAAAATCATTGTACAAACCTATTGGAACCCTCAAATACTGATTCTGAGGTCGTTTACTCAAAAGCCAATCCTTGGTCAACTCTTCCAACTTAAAGCTTCCGAATTTAGATTATTCTTGCAAATAACCTACGAACTTTTCGAAAATCAAAATCAACTACAAGTGCAAGTAACAATACATGAAATGAAGCTACTCAAGGTCTCAAATCAAACAACATGCTCGAGCTCAACACGGGCGTTCGGGTCGTTATGATGCATTAGCAAATCTGTTATCCGTAGCTAATGTGTCAAACAAGGAAAATTCAATCGTAGTGCACTTATCTCTAGTGCTCGATCAAATGAAGAATGAGGTAAATTTCAATAACTTAACATGGTATTGCAGAAATAAATTTTTGAATTATCTGCAATATAAAATACTACCCAATGATAAAAAGCAATTCCAACTATTGCGAATAAAAGCTGCCCGATATTGCTAATAGAAGGCAATTTGTATCGAAAAATGTTTGGATGGCTCTTAGCTTGGTGCCTTGGACCATTACAAACTAAAAACGTGATGTGAGAGGTGCATGAGGGACATTGTGGACATCACGCTAGTGAAAAGTTACTAGTAAAAACGCTAATAAGAACAGGGTATTATTGGCCAAAGATGGAAGACGAGGCAGAAATTTGGTAAAAATGTGCGATAAATATCAACGGTACGCAAATAATATGTATCAACCGGCAGAATTACTTCATTCGATTATCACACCGTGGTTTTTTATAAAGCGGGGAATGTATATCGTAGGTCCTCTACCTCAAGCACCAGAAAATGTACGATTTTTGTTTGTTTTTACTGATTATTTTTCTAAGTGAGTAGAGGCAGGTACCTTTAAACAGGTACGAGAAAAGGAAGTAACCAACTTCATTTGAAAAAATATAATATGTAGATTTGAGGTTCCAAGGGAAATCGTATGTGATAATGGGCCACAATTCGTGAGAGCAAAGGTCACTGACTGTTCAAAACTTGGAAAACTAAACAAAACTGTATCATACTGTAGCTAATGGGCAAGTAGAGTCGAAAAATAAATTATTGTCAATAATATAAAAATACGATTGGAAGAATCAAAAGGAAGGTGGCTTGAAGTTCTACCTAGGGTATTATGGGCTTATAGGACAATATAAAAAATAAGCACAAGAGAGACTCCATCACTTGTTTATGGCACTGAGGCATTAATTCCAGTAGAGGTAGGGGAGCCAAGCACGAGGTTAGATCTTACAAATAAAGTATCGGATGAGGAAGAACTTTGTATAAATTTGGATTTGACAGAGGGGCGAAGGGAAGCAACCTTGATACGAATGGCAGCGCAAAAGCAATGAATTAAGCGATATTACAATAGAAGAGCGAATCTTCGATGTTTCAAGATTGGGAACTATGTCCTTAAGAAGGTGTTTACGTCAGCGTAGGTTGCAAGTGCAGGGAAATTGAGTCCGAATTGGAAAGGGCCATATCGAGTTCAAAGAATTGCTAGAAAAGGAGTGTATGATTTGGAGACCATGGATGGAAAAGCGTTACCTTCCAATTGGTACGTCGTACACTTTAAGAAGTACTATTTTGGAGCAAGTACTCATGGTCAGGTATCTCAAAGTTCATTACTTATTTGTTCATTTAAATTTTACTAACTATTTAGATGAAAGGCAAAATGCTAACACGCACCAAATGATGACATAAGACCCAAAAGACACGTGGAATACTTAACTATTCTCGGTCTAGGTTACAACAATTCAGATGGAAAGTGTTAAGCAATCATCATCTAAAAGCATTACCCCCGAGTCCCGTATATATTTTCTTTTTCACGGAAAAGCCCATATAGGGAAGTTGATCCACTGTCCAAGTTTTCATACTTCAAAGATCAAACACTAGGGGAGGGTGGGGACTATTCATATGGAAGAGGTACGAGAAGAAGTACAACTCAAAATCATAGCTCAATGGCTAGAGAAAAAATTTCAGATTTTCAAGATCCAAAGCTTAAATGGAAAGTGAAGAACTGAAGATTCAACAGAAAACTCCCAAGATTTATTAGGTTAAAGCTACAAATATAATCATGGGATATTATTTCCGAACCTGTAAATCTGCCTTAACAAAAACAGTTATAAAAATAACGTGCATGAGTATTTGTTTTGAAAATTCAAATAAAACTTCTTTAAATTACTTTATATTTCATATCTTTTCACCAATTTTAACATGAGGTGTCATCTTTTATAAATAAGGGTCGTCTTTTATAAATAAGATCGTGTGTATTTAGTGACGGTATATTAAAGCATTCATTCTATTTGGATAATGCAAAGAAAAAGCTCGAAAATTAAAGAGCATAAACATACATAAAATATGTTAAAAATTAACATTGATGTTCATAAAAGTTTCCACGGAACAAATCCAAAAGCATCCAAACAACATTGTTAAAACAAACTAAGGAGTATCTTCAGAAGGAGCATAAGGATCAATTTGAGGAGAAGACAAAGGTTGGGGATCAGCAGGATCAACCTCTGAACCGTCTTTGCTTAAGTCACCCTTGGAGCTTTCATCCTCGGGTGTAGAGAAACTTTGGCATTGCTGAGTACTTTCGATTTCATCCTTAGCATTGAAATTCTCGTCTTTGAGATCAAAGCCTTCTTGGCTAGCCTCGGTCAAAGTTTCAAGACGCATGTTCAAGAAGGACAAACTCACATCAAGAGTTAGTTTATCTTCGAGAGCCCCATAATATTTTTCCAATAGTTCTTTTTTCAGCCACAGAAGCTTCATAAGAAACCTTCAAAGGTTCAAGGGAAGCCTCAAGGAACTTAACTTTCTCGGAAGAGACGCATATATCTTCTTGGGATTGAGTCAATGTTTGAACTAGATCACCCACATACACTTCTTTTTTATTCAGAAGTTCTTCCAAAATTCAAATCTCTTTAGTAGACTTTGAGTGCTACTCAGCAAAGGTGGCTTCCATTCTATCATTCTCCTTCTTTTCCTGATTAGCAGAAGCCTCAATACTGCTAATTCAGTAGTAGCGGCCCTTAGCTATTGCTCCAAGGTTTCTTGTTCACTAGCCAAGACATCTGATCACGCTCAACTATGTCTACTAAAAGACTAAGCGGGCGTTGCAAATATAATCCGGGGTATTATGCCCAGAGTCGAATCCCACAGGGAATCAACGTATCAACTGTTGTTAGATTACCAATTCTCAATAGTCAACTTTCTCAAACTTTGTGAATATCACTTGGTGTTGTTTTTATACTACTACAGCTGAACGAAAATATAAAAACTAAAGATTAACTAACAATGGGGTGTAAACAATTATAATAAAGGTCTAAGGTTATGGTTTCCCCCGTTGGTGAAATTCCTTCTTGTATATTTCCTATAGTTTTGATTTAGTTGTCCCTATCAATCATGACACTCTAGTTATCACAAATCTCTCTCAAGTAATTATGATAATTTACTAGACGCACTTTCTCAAGCTACGCTAGCTATATTGCATTACAGTTCACTTTAGATTGCACCCGAGGTATCGTTATCTCTAATCCAGCCTCTAAACCCTCGGTTATGACTCTCACCTATACTCCGGGAGTGGTGTTGTTCAAACAACTACCTAAATATGCACTCTCTCTCAAGTAGATATATAATAAATAGGAACAGCTAATTGAGGGCCCTTCAATCAACTACGACAAGAACGTAGTTGAACAAATAGAGATTAACAACCAAACAAAACTATATTAATATCTCAACAAGTTCATCCCCAACGGGTTCCACCAACAACCTTAGATTAGAAAGTTTAGCTACTCATGCTCAAGAACAATAAAAACCCAAAATAATTCATAATGTTCAAAATAAAGATGAAAGGAAGAAAATATAAAACTCTAATGGTTTCTTGTCTTCTCACAATGAGTCTTGCCTCCTACTTGAGCCTAAAAATAAGAATATCCTTCTCTTGGGCGGATTTACAATGTTTAAATAGGGTTTTGCAAATTAATCCCGTGTTTTGCACTTAAGTCTTTCAATTTTCCAGGCTTGTCAGTTGTCGCCCGCGGTCGCGGCAGGAACGCGGCGCAACCGCGGTGGGATACTCGTATGATGCTTCAGTTATTCCTCCACCACACTCCAGCCGCGGTCGACCGCGGTCGCGGTGGACCATGTTCCAGCAATTTCAGCCCTTTCTCTTGTGCTTTCCTCACGGGTTCTTCTCGATTGGCCTCGAACTACCTTAATTGATTCCAAATCGCTCCAAAGTATCTCCTCTCATAGAATATATCCTGCAAAGCACAATAAACACTAATCAAAGCATTTTGTTATCAATATTCACATTAAAATAATAATAAAGTATGGTTCATTAGGGGCAAAAATATAGTCTAATTCACCTATTATTAACACCCCACACTTAAATCTTTGCTCGTCCTCGAGCAGCAAAACCACACTCTAAGGCCTAATCTTCTCAAGCATCACCCTTCGGTGTCACACCATGACATTTCACAAGTATTGTACCTAGTTGTGTAACATCTATGCCTCAAGTGGAGACTCTATATGCTATGCAACATTCTTACTTCCTCAAAATACTCTATACCGAGGTCAAGACTTACCTTTTTTCCATGAATCGCGTGCCCTCACATCACACAATTGAGAGTAGTTCCACAAAAGATAATATTAATAACAGCAGGAACTTTAAATCGAAAGAATTCACTTACTCTCAAAAAGAACAGTCATATGCTTCACAGATACACCATAGGCTTGCCCGTAGTGTAATACTTTACTAATTGAGTTTATTCAGTCTAAGATCAATAGGTCTTTATTTGGTTGTAATGTAGGCTAAGGGACGGGTAGGATACATTTAGGTGTAGTGACTAACCTCCCTAAGCACTTTTAATACAATTACATTAACATTCAGCCCATTTTCATGGTTGGACAGAACTTTTGCCACACTTTGCTTCATAAATTACCCCACTACTTTTAGGTGCAACTTTATTTTCCATGTCACTAACCATCAAAGACTGCATTTATTTATTGTCCTCTTTCATTTTTTTCTAAGTGGCCTTCATTTTTGCATTTTATCTCTTTTTTTTCCACACTTTTGCACCTTTCATCTTATTCCTTCTATTTTTCTTTACAAACCAAACCACCACCCCACACTTTGACTTTTACAAATCTGCTAACAATTCAAGTGCTTACGGGAGGTACAAGGTTCAAACAGACAGGCTATTCAAACAATTGGGTATGGTTCGTTACGTGGTTATCAAAGAAACATGCTTATAAGCTCAAAGGGATTAACTATGGTCAATTTCTTTCAGGTGGATATACATTTATGTCTGGTTTCACAAAGAAATGCCTATATACTTTCTAAGACTGAACACACTTCTATTTCGTTTTGTACACACACAGGGCAAGTTCTAGGTATCAAATGAAGACATAAAATATGATGCAAAATACCTCACACGCACATGGCACACAATCCACTCCAAATTGGTTCATCAAAACACTCCAATGAGTATTCAAGTCAGTTACAATATGCAAAATTAAGGCATTCTACATGAGTCCACAAATGAGCCTCAGCGTCACACCCTAGGGTCTTTGGTTTTCAGGTGTAACACACTAAGGGCTGCATTCTTGCCAATCAGTTCCTTGCCCAAGAGAATCCTAACAACTAAAAAAAAGAAAATCTAACTATACCCGATTCAAGCTAAACCCTTGGAAAAGAACCGTGGTCAAAAGAAAAACCAAGGGGGAGTTACTACACTACCTAAAAAGAAAGGAAAAAATCTTTTTGGTGTTTTCTTTGGGATAACTTCCCTCAAGAAAACTGCCTAAGTAGTCCGTCATCAGGAAGAGTCCACTACATTATCTATTTATTTTTTACTTCGACTTAATGCCCTCAAGAGACCCGTCGGAAGGTGTCCATCTTCGGGCCAAGCCAAACTAATTGAAAACAGACAATTCAACTATATACAATCAAAACAAGACAAAAAAATATCCACATATACAACAACAAAATTGTCCTCCACCCCACACATGAATAGTTGGCATGTCCCCATGCCAATCAATAATACAAGCATAGAGGGGTAAGGAGACTTCCCTAGTGATCACTTGTCGTTAGAAACGGTGGTCTAGGCAACATTACAGTCCCTCCCTAGCGCACGAAACCACGCCATGATCTTCTTCTCAGATTTAGCATGGTGGGTGGACATTGCATCCATCCTGACGTTGAGGTCATCCACCGAGGTGCGCAAGCCGTCCACATCCTCATCTAAGGTCGACAGCTTGGGACCCTGCCGAGGTCGAGAGGGAACCTCCCCATCATGGGACCTTCGATGTGGTGCATCATCAAGAATAACCTCATCCTCATCATCAATATCTAGAGGCACCGAGTGCTCTTTGCCCACATTGATTTTACCCGCTCTGAATGGGGACTTCTTTGCCAATTTTCCGTCAGTGGGCTGATTCTCTGGGACACTGGCTATCCGGCACAGTCTGGTAACTAGGGAGGGGAAATATAACTCTTTCAGTACCTCAGGCGATCGAATGAACATCTCATCATGGAGCACCCGGGCGATATCAAAATCCAATCTGTTGACAAAGCACCAAACCATCACAGCCCGCGGAGGGTTGACGTCGGTGGTATTGCTGGTGGGTAGCATGCGGCTACAAATAACTGTGAGCCAACACTTGGCCTCCCAGGTGAAGGAACTATAGTTCAGCGTGATGCCCTCTTTGACCCATGTGGGCTCCCATCCCACACAAATTGACCGCACGAGCATGTGCCAGTTGACCAGTGTTGTCTGCTGGAACTGGTAATGATCAACATCCCCAGAGAAGGTCGGAAGCCTGTAAACCCGCCGGATGGCCTCCAGTGAGGCATTCACCCTTGTTCTCCTTACAGTGACTACCCGGTTTACATGCTCCGGGCAATTTGCATAGAATTCCCGAACCATTAGAATATTGGCCTCCTCAGGTTCTTCGAAGAATATCTCCAACTGGTACCTCCGAATTTCGACGAACATTTCTGGGCTCTCATGCTGTAAGGCAGCCCTATCAATTGGCACCTCGTGGACCATCTTCCAGGCGGACTTAGCAGCATACCTGTCCTCAGTAGCCTTTGACACAAATCGGGATGAGTCAAACCGACTAGTGATCTCTGTGTTTTGCCTTTTTCGTGAGTAAGCCATGGTACCTGTGATAAGAAGGACAATAGTCGGAGAGTGCCCAAGATGTGTGCCTATCGAGTATTACTCAGACTTCACCACCACGAAGCTCGCAATGCCTAAAAGTTTGCTCAATGGGGCCACTTTACAAACACTATGTGGGCATAATTTGTAACAAGCATACATTGGCCCCATATGGACTAAATCCTCCCAATTTTTTTCAACACACACAAGTACCAATCTCACCCCAACTACTCAAAATTCTCCCACCATTGTCAAACATACACCAACCAACCAACAACAATTCTAGAGAGACAAAGACCCACCACAAACGAGCAAGAGGTGGTGACGATCCACCATTACACAACAATACAACAAAGAACTACTAAAACATAGAAAATTAAAAGCAAAAATACAAAGAAGAAGAGAGAAAAAAAGGACTTACTTGAGTGAAGATGTGGGGGGGCAACAATGAAGGTAGGGAGGAGAGAGAGAGAGAGAGAGTGGCGTGGGGGCTTGGGGGAAGGGGGGGAAGATTTTTCTGTTAGGGGGGGGGGGCGTGGGGGTTGTTGGGAGAGAAGAAGAGGGAATTTGGGAGAGAATGGGGGGAAATAGGGGGTAGGGTTTAGAATAACGGGGAAAGTGAGGGAATGTGGGGTAAGGGTAGGGTAAGTAGATTAAGAAAATGGGGGGAAATTAAAAATAAAATAAAAGAAAAGGACAAAAAATAATTACAAACGGACTTACCTGGGCGGAAGTTTGGCCCGCCGTGGTGGATTTAGAGAGTTGTGATTTTGCCGCGGTCGCGAGAGATTCAGATAAGTGAGAAACTACCGCGGTCGTGCCGCGGTTCGCCGCGGGCGCGCGAGGTTCAGAGAGGTCGATTTTGGCCGCGGTTCGCCGTGGTTCGCCGCGACCGCGGTGACGGGCGTACGAGAAAAAGCACTGAAGTTCCAGTTGTCACTGCGGTCGCGCCGCAGTCCTCCGCGGTCGTGGTGACCTATGCTCGCTTGTTAGTGTGTTTTCCACATATATTTACCTTACTAGGGTTGTTTTATGACCCCGTCTTTTGCTCAACACACCTCCAAGCTTGTCCTGCACACTCAAAGACTTGTTAAACGTATGTACATCAATTACCACATAATCAAAAGATAAAACACTACAATCATGGGTTGCCTCCCACGCATCGCTTGATTTAACGTCACGACACGACGAGTACAACAATCAATGGGTTGCCTCCCATGAAGCGCCTAATTTAACGTCGCAGCACGATGCAGAATGAGTGCATTTAAGGCTCGCTCAACCTCTGTGGTTCAAAAAGATGCACCATAGACAACTCCTTGGTCCCATTCATCCCCACATACAGTTTTAATATTTTTCCATTAACCTTGAAGGCGTTGGACCCATCTTCAGTTGCAATCTCCACAGCACCAGAGGGAAACACTTCGACCACTTTGAATGGTCCAGACCATCGAGACTTAAGCTTACCCGGAAACAATCTCAATCTTGAATTATAGAGCAACACTTTGTCGTCGGGTTTGAAATTTTGGTCCACAATGTTTTTGTCGTGCAACCTCATCATTCTCTACTTATATAGCCTTATGCTTACAAATGATTAATATCGGAATTCCTCCAACTCATGTAGCTCTGTGACTCAATTTTCTCCCGCAGCATCAAGATACATGTTCAAATACTTCAATGCTCACCAAGCTCGATGTTCTAGCTCAACAGAAAGGTGACAGGCCTTACCAAATACCAACTTGTATGGATACATACCAATTGGTATTTTAAATGCGGTCCTATAGGCCCAGAGTGCGTCATCAAGCTTTTTTGCCCAATCAGTTCTTGTGGCGTTTATTGTTTTGGTCAGCACACTCTTTATTTCACGGTTTGAGACCTCAACCTGCCCACTTGTTTGAGGGTGATAAGGGGTTGCCACCTTGTGGCGCACATCATACTTGGCCAGTAGCTTCTCGAAGACACGATTGCAGAAGTGTGTGCCTCCGTCACTAATAATGGCCCTTGGAATCCCGAATCGGGTGAATATGTTTTTCTTCAAGAACCCCACCACCACTCTTGCATCATTGGTGGGGAACGTTGCAGCTTCCAACCATTTAGACATGTAGTCTACAGCAACAAGTATGTACTTATTTCCATAGGAGCTGACAAAGGGACCCATGAAGTCGATACCCCACACATCAAACACCTCCACTTATTGTATTGGGTTCATGGGCATCTCATGTCGACGGGATATGTTCCCCGTCCTTTGGCACTCATTACAGCCCTTCACCCATTAGTGAGCATCTTTGAACACAGTCGGCCAGTAGAAACCGGCCTCTAACACCTTAGCTGCTGTCCGAACTCCTCCAAAATGTCCTCCATATGGTGATGCGTGACAAGCCTGCAAAATAGCAAATTGTTCTATCTCGGGGACACACCTCCGGATCATGTTATCAATACAGATTCTAAACAAATGAGGTTCATCCCAATAGTAATTGCGGCAGTCACGATAAAATCGTTTCTTTTGGACAGAGGAGAGTTCATAGGGTTCAATACCGCTCGCCAGGTAGTTTGCAATGTATGCATACCATGGCACATCTTCCACACTTATGGCTAGCAGCTACTCATCTGGAAAGGTTTCCAGAATATCCTCAGACTCAATCGTATTCTCAGCACCTTCAAGACGTGACAGATGGTCAGCGACTTCGTTCTCCGTGCCCTTGCGGTCACGAATCTCCAAGTCAAATTATTGAAGAAGCAACACCCAACGAATTAGGCGCGGCTTGGACTCTTTCTTATCAACCAAGTATCTGATGGCTGCATGATCAGTGTACACAATCACCTTCGACCCGATCAAGTAAGACTTGAACTTGTCAAAGGCGAACACTACTGTCGACATCTCTTTCTCGGTCACCGTGTAGTTAAGCTGAGCTCCACTCAAAGTCCTACTTGAAAAGTAAATTGGGTGCATTATTTTATCTTTGCGCTGACACAACACATCTCCCATTGCGTAGTCTCTAGCATCGCAGATGAGTTCAAACGGTTGCTCCCAGTCAGGGGCAACGATAATTGGTGTTGTGACTAACCGCTTTTTCATCTCCTCAAACGCCACCCTGCAATCATCAGAAAACACAAAGGGGTTATCTTTTTCATGCAACTTACAGAGAGGGTTGGCGATCTTGGAGAAGTCCTTGATGAATCGCCGGTAGAACCCGGCGTGCCCAAGGAAGCTACAAATCGCTTTGACTGATGTGGGAGGTGGAAGTTTTTTGATCACATCGACTTTAGCTCTGTCCACCTCAATTCCTTTACTTGACACCAATTTCCCCAAGATGGTCCCTTCTTGTATCATGAAATGGCACTTCTCCCAATTAAGCACAAGATTCGTCTCGATGCACCTTTTTAGGACACGAGTTAAATTTGCTAGGCACTTATCGAATGAATTTCCCACTACTGAGAAATCATCCATGAATACCTCCATGATATTTTCCACCATGTCTGTGAATAGGGCCATCATGCACCGTTGGAATGTGGCAGGTGCATTGCAGAGGCCAAATGGCATCCTCCTGAAGGCAAACACCCTGTAGGGGCATGTGAAGGAGGTCTTTTCCCTATCTTCCGGGGCAATTGAAATCTGGTTGTACCCCGAGTACCCGTCCAGGAAACAAAAGTGAGACCTCCCTGCAAGTCTGTCGAGCAGTGGGTCAATGAAGGGAAGTGGGAAGTGGTCTTTTCGGGTGGCAAGATTCAGCTTTCTGTAATACATGCATATTCTCCAGCCCGTGACGGTTCTTGTAGATATCAACTCATTTTTGTCATTCTTTACCACCGTCATGCCACCCTTCTTTGGGACACATTGCACTGGGATAACCCAGCTGCTGTCAGAGATGGGGAAAATGATTCCCGCATTTAACCACTTAATGATTTCCTTCTTCACTACTTCCTTCATGTTTGGGTTCAAGCGCCTTTGGTATTTCTTGGAAGGTATGTGTCCCTCTTCCAGGAGAATCTTGTGCATACAATATGCCAGTCTGATCCCTTTGATATCTGCCATGGTCCATCCAATGGCAGTCCTGCACTCTGAGAGCACCTGTAACAACTGATTTGCCTGCACATCTAACAAACTAGATGAGATAATAACAGGTAACGTAGATTTAGGTCCTAGAAATGCGTACCTGAGATGGGTTGACAGTGGTTTCAACTCCAATTGGGTGGTTCTTCCACAGATGGCTTGGCTGGCGGGCTCACTCTTTTCTCTAAGTGCAATGGTTCAAACTTGAGAGCTCTCGGCCATACCCCTTTACCTTCAAGTGCTAACACCAACTCTGCCAACTCCTCTCCATTCACCTCATCTCAATTCATTAAACATGCAGCAAGGGGGTCCTCAACAGTTAAGGACGCATCATCTTCCTCCACTATCACATCCAAAACATCAATTAGAGAACAGTTGGCGAACTCACTCGGTCGCCTCATGGATTTCTGTACATTGAATGTGATTTCTTCATCATTAAGCCTCATCTTTAGCTCCCCAGTCTCACCATCAATAAGAGCTCTGCCTGTGGCCAAAAAAGGCCTTCCCAAGATTATGGGAATTTCCTCATCCACTCAACAATCTAGTATCACAAAATCAGCAGGGAACACAAACTTCCCCACTTGCATCAAAACATCATCTAGAGTACCCGACGACCTCTTCACCGTCCTATCAGCTAGCTGCAACAACATGGAAGTTGGTCTGGCTCTACCAATACCCAGTATCTTATAAATGGCCAGGGGAATTAGATTAATGCTGGCCTCCAAATCACACAATGCCTTGGAAAAAGCAAAATTGCCAATGGTGCAGGGAATTGTAAAACTCCCTAGGTCAGACAACTTTTCTGCAATTGGTCGTGTTACCACAACACTGCAAGTATAAGTAAGAGTCACAGTCGCCAAGTCTTGGAAATCAAACTTTCGGGACATCAATTCCTTCATCATCTTCGCATACCCAGGCATCTCTTTCAGAGCATCAATCAGAGGAATGTTTACCTGTATCTGCTTCAGCATATCCAAGAACTTCTTGTGCTACTCATCTTTTTGGTATTTTTCCAGCCTTTGAGGGAATGGTGCTGGCGGTCTCTTCTTCCCAGTGATTTGGGATTTTTCTTTCTCAACTACCACCTCAACTACTTGCTCTGGGGTTATCTCCACTTCCTTTTAAGCCTAACTCTGCCCACTGGGTTCTCCTTCAGCAATTTGCACTGTTACCTTGGTCAAGGTTGTGGAATCATCAATTTCGATTGGCACTGGTACTAGTGTCTTTGCCTGCCTGCTTTCACGAGCCAACTCTTGTTCCAAATCTGAGTCCCTGCCATTGCAGAGACTTACTCCCATCAGCTGCTTCGGGCCCTAGTCCTTAGGATTCACCTGAGTGTCTGCAGGTAAAGTCCCAAGAGGACGATTGTTCACTGCCATTGAAATTTGGCTCAGCTGCACTTCAATATTTTTAATAGATGAATCATGTGCATCTACTCTTTCACTGATTTTGGCAGTTGACCCAATCACCTGTTGCATCATTGCTCCAAGCCTGGAAAACCCATCTTCTTGCCTCCCCCCATGTTGTTGCTGAGGGGGGTGGTATGACTGCTGCTGATTCTGATTGTTATACCCCCTGTGGCCTTTGATAAGGTGCCACATTACCATGAGGTCTCATGGAACCCATGTTTCCATTGTTCTGTTGCTGATAAGGTGGTCTATACGGTTGAACTTGATGACCCCAGTTTTGTCCCCCTTGTCTTTGGCCTCCATATTTTAACACATAATTCATGTTTTCTGGGTAAGGAGGGTGATCACAATCTGCATTCCACTGATTACCAACTGGCTGACTAATGCAAGATGTGCATAAGCCCCCATTGGTAGTATCCACAATATGAACCTGTTGCTTTATCCCCGACTCCTCTACCTTCTTCGTAAGAATACTCATTTGTGTCATCAAAGTAGCCATGTTCTCAACCATAGTGTTGGACGGATCTAATGGCACTGAGTGAACAACTGGGGTAATTGGAGCACCCCTGGTCGTCCACCCTAAATTATGTGCCATTGTATCAAGTAAAATCTGACACTCTCTCCATGTCTTGCTAAGGAATGCTCCACCAGCTGAAGCATCGACATTGGCTTTTACACCAACAACCAAACCCATATAGAATTGTTGTCCCAACATTTGCTCAGGAATGCCATGGTGAGGACAGATAACCAGCATCCCTTTAAATCGTTCCTATGTCTCCTGCAGTGTCTCCATGGGCTTCTATCTGAAGATGATGATCTCATCAATCTGCTGTGCTGTCTTGTTTGGTGGATGAAATTTATTCAGAAATTGCTTGACCAACTCCTCTCATGTTGCAATGGAGTTGATAGGGAGGGAGTTGAGCCAAGTCTGGGCAACTCTTGTCACCGAGAACGGAAACAATAACAGTCGTAATGCCTCCGGGGTAACATTCGGTTGCCTATGTTGGGGATCCTCAACATACGACCCCAAAAATAGCCCCTCATTCTGCAACATGTACAACATATTGTTTGTAATCTGGAAAGACTCTGCTTCAATCTGAGGGACCAAAATTGCGGTTGCCAAGTTTTCAGTTGTGGGTTGTGCACAGTCGTATAATGGCGCCTCAGGTGCAATGGGCACCTAAGGTGCTGCAATCCTTGCAGCAGGGTCGACCACACCATACATGACATCCCCAACATTAAGGTTGTTTCTGTAGTTCCGCTCTGCCATGTCTTATTCTATTTGTTCAATGTGTGGTTGTTGTTTGCTTCTCCGATTGGCCTTGTTCAAGGCCCTGAAAACTTTTTCGGGGTCTGGCAATGCTTCAAATACGTCACCAGTTCTCGAAGAGTTTCTAGGCATGCACTTGTACCACCGGTTTAGCAAACGTTATAAATTCAATATATATGTGAAATCAAATAAACTTGACTATACTTAAGAATTTTTATATTTTTTCTTCAACTACACTTAATAATACCGTTAACTCCCCGGCAACGGCGCCAAAATTTGATCACGCTCAACTATGTCTATTAAAAGACTAATCGGGCATTGCAAATATAATCAGGGGTATTATGCCCAGAGTCGAATCCCACAGGGAATCAACGTATCAACTGTTGTTGTTAGATTACCAATTCTCAATAGTCAACTTTCTCAAACTTTGTGAATATCACTTGGTGTTGTTTTAATACTACTACAGCTAAACGAAAATATAAAAACTAAATATTAACTAACAATGGGGTGTAAACAATTATAATAAAGGTCTAAGGTTATGGTTTCCCCCGTTGGTGAAATTCCTTCTTGTATATTTCCTATAGTTTTGATTTAGTTGTCCCTATAAATCATGACACTCTAGTTATCACAAATCTCTCTCAAGTAATTATGATAATTTACTAGACGCACTTTCTCAAGCTACGCTAGCTATATTGCATTACGACTCACTTTAGATTACACCCGAGGTATCGTTATCTCTAATACAGCCTCTAAACCCTCGGTTATGACTCTCACCTATACTCCGGGAGTGGTGTTGTTCAAACAACTACCTAAATATGCACTCTCTCTCAAGTAGATATATAATAAATAGGAACAGCTAATTGAGGGCCCTTCAATCAACTACGACAAGAACGTAGTTGAAAAAATAAAGATTAACAACCAAACAAAACTATATTAATATCTCAACAAGTTCATCCCCAACGGGTTCCACCAACAACCTTAGATTAGAAAGTTTAGCTACTCATGCTCAAGAAAAAGAAAAAAAACCAAAAGAATTCATAATGCTCAAAATAAAGATGAAAGGAAAAAGAAGAGGTAGTAAGGGGTCGCCACCAACCCTAATTCTCTCTGCCTTCTCTCTAGAATTCCGTTTTTAGAGAGAGAAAGCTAAAAGTTGCTGATTTCCGGCCAATTATGGCCACCACATCCGGCGGCCAGCCACCACCAGTGGTTGGGCTGACCCCTGCGACCCCGCCCATCACAACCCAGCCCCCAATGAACCCAAACGAGCCCAAAAAAACCATGGATTATGCCAAAGTTGTGAAGCCTGCGTCAAAAACTGATGTTGTTAATGAACAAGTTGCTGCTGTGGACCCTATTCCTATTAGGCGTGCTTCTCTTTTACAAGGTGAACCATTAATTGAATTCATGGAATCAGAAGTTGATCGTATGAACGTGCTGGAAGGTTTGCAATATGCAGTCGTATGTAAGTTTTCATATGGTTGGCCTGAACTTAGTGAATTACGTAGGATTATTCCAATTCAATGCGGAATAAAAGGAGAATGCAACATTGGTTACCTACGTGATCGTCACTTATTGATAAGATTATCTTTGTGGCAAGATTTTATCGAATTTACTTCAAAGATAGTATATTACATAAAGGATAAACATGGAGAAGAATTTCAGATGAGGACATTGATATATGATTCTAAATTTAAACCTGGAGAAGAAACATCAAAAGTAATGGCCTGGATTTCCTTTCCAAACCTATTACCTACCTTTTTTGTTAAAGAGGTACTGTTTTCATTAGCATCAGCAGTGGGTAAACCTTTACACTTAGATTTAGCCACTGTTAACAAGACAAGACCAAGCTGTGCTCGTGTGAAAGTGTTAGTTGACCTACTAGCTGACCTCCCAAAGAAGATCAGGATGAATATAAGACATGACATCACACAAGAAATCAGAACATAATGGATCAACATCAAATACGACTACCTACCTAAATATTGCAAGGAATGTAAATTACAGGGCCATGACATGTTGGAGTGCTGGAAAATACATCCAGAACTCATGGCCAATAAGGCACCAGTTAATGAAAGTACAAAGGTTAAGGAGGTCGAGCCTCACAATGCTAGCAACAACAACAATGGCCCTATAATGATTCTATCAAGTGGGAAGTAGTGCGAAATCCACACCAAAAGTGGAAAGAGGTTAGGGATAACAGAAACATACATAGGGGAAATCAATCTAAAGCAAAGGAAAATACTGGTAAAGAACTAGTACCAGCTAATAACCAGCCAACTACTGTGC
>ML292180.1:0-11584 GCA_005239495.1 Nicotiana undulata
CCACACAGTGAGCTGTCTTCTTGGCGTTTTCCTGACAGCACCTCTGGAGCCTTCTAGTTTCATATCTCTCAGTCTTTTATTCCAGACTGCGGCTTGTATATTTTGTATATGTATTTCTGCTATTGTATCCATGTAGCCGCCCGTTGACACTGTGACACTAGTCCTGGCACACACTTGTTGTAGTTATGTTGGTAATTTAGGGTTGTATATATTGGGCCTAGCTGTGGTCCAGCTTGTTTCTACGGCCTTACCCCATATTGTTATTGTATTCCGCATTTTTATTGTTATTGTTGTTCGTTGGCTTGCCTAACCTCGCCGTTAGGCGCCATCACGACCTGGACCGGTTTTTGGGTCGTGACAGTTTCGGGCTAGTTTTGAGGTAAGTAATGTCTTTAAATCCTGTCCTGAGGGTATGAAACCCCGGACTCTGCACCCTTTTCACGGGTTTTGAAATGCAAAGGTTGAGACTTTGGAGATATATTCCTTACTTAGGTGACTATTGAGTTTCTAAATCGATGTTTAAAGCCTATGCTTAATAGTATTGTTATATCTTGATATGAATTGAGTTGTAAGCCATGTTTGGGGCCTAGTGCCGATCTGTTTACCCCTTAGGGGATGTTTTTACTATTTTCCTCACTGATATGTTATGATTTTTCACTCAGTCTTTTCTGTGAAATTGTTTTGACACTCAGAGTATTTTGATACTACTTCTTGAAAATGAAACACTGTTTTGGGTCGAGAACCCGGTATATTTACGGCCTAAATGGCAAATTGAGAATGTCTGACTGAGTGAGGCTGATGGCCTATATTGTGAGGATGATATGATATGAGTGAGGCTGCGGGCCTATATTGTGTGTGATTTATGTCATGTTGTGGCTTATTATAGCGCTTGGGTTGTAGGAGCCCCTTCGGAGTCTGTACACACCCCCAGTGAGCGCAGGTACCTAATGAGTGATTCCCGTGTGGCTTATGCTGAGTGATTGTGAGGTTGCCTGATGGGCAAAGTGATTGTGAGGTTGTCTGATGGGCAAAGTGATTGTGAGGTTTCCTGATGGGCAAAGTGATTGTGAGGTTACATGATGGGCAGAGTGATTGTGAGGTTGCCTGATGGGCTAATACTGAAAGATATTGTTACAAGAAATGATTATGGCCCGATGGGCAATTTTATGAATATTTTTACTGAGTTTTCAAACTATGATTTACTTCGTTTTCAAACTGGTTTTTACTGAGAATTTTACTGAGATATACTGATATTACACTTGTTTCAAAGGATTTAGGGAAATTGGTTTTTGAACCTATGTATTTGCTGAATACTACCCGACGACTTGGTGTTTTACTGGCTTTTGTGAAACTGTGTATCTGTATTGTGTGTTTATATTTCTCAAACTGTGATTTATTTTCATTACTACTGAGTTGGCGTACTCATAAAGACTCCTTGTGCCTCTGTGCACAGATTCAGATACCGATTTGGAGCAGTAGTTGCCTTGTTCGTTAGCAGCAGTTCACGGGATTTCAAGGTAGCTGTCCAGCGTCCACAACTTCTCTATTTCCCTTCCTTATTTAGTTTTAGTATTTGAATCAGAGACATATATTATAGTTTTAGCAGAGTTAGATTTATTTATTCTTAGATGCTCATGACTATTGACTCCAGTTCTTGGGAGGTTTATTTAGGCTAATATGAGAACGCTAAGACTTAATTATCTTATTCTATGCTTGGTTGCATGCTTATTATTAAATTGTGAACTCGTATAACTGAACAAATGTGTAGTAAAGTGATGGTTGGCTAGCCTAGTTCCATGATAGGCGCCATCACGGCCTGTTAGGATTTGGGGTCGTGACAGTTTTCTTCTTGAAATTTTCTATCAAGAGCTCAAGAAAGTTACAAATTTGAAGTGAAAAAAAAATTATCTACCTGAAAATTTACTCATGTATGAAAAATATTACTTCATACAAGACGAAGACATTATTTTGAACAAGGCTAAGACTTTACACCATGTCAGATGGATGATATTTCTTTTAAGTGAAGATGATTACACCGACTAAGCCAAAGATATTTTGTTTGTTTTTGAAGATTTGACCTTACTTTATCCCAAAGCAAAGATCATTACACTGTCTAAGCCAAAAATTCTATTTGAAAATTTGACTTGACTTTATATGAGGCTAAGACCCTTACTCTGTCTGAGCCAAAGATTTTTTTATTTTGTCGAAAGCGAAGACTCTTACACCTTCTGAGCTGAAGACTTCATTTTGTTTGAAGATTTGAGTTTACTTTATCTTAGGCAAAGACCCTTACTCCGTCTGAGCCAAAGATTTTTTTATTTTGTCGAAAGCGAAGACTCTTACACCGTCTGAGTTGTAGAGTTTATTTTGTTTGAAGATTTAATTTTACTTTATCTGAGGCGAAGACCCTTACTCCGTCTGATCCAAAGATTTTTTTATTTTGTCTGAAGCGGAGACCATAACACCGTCTTAGCTAAAGACTTTATTTTATTTGAAGCGAAGACCATTACACCGTCTAAGCTAATGACTTCATCTTGTTTGAAGATTTAATTTCATTTTATCTAAGGCATAGATCATTACACACCGTCTGAGCCAAATATTTGTTTTTTTTATCTTAGTCAAAGATCATTACACCGTCTAAGCCAAAGATTTATTATCTGAAGCGAAGACCATTACACCGTCTAAGTTGAAGACTCTATTTTGTTTGAAGAATTGACTTCACTTTATCCGTGGCATAGACCATTACTCCGTCTAAGCCAAAGACTTTACTCTTTTCATGTTTGGTAGGATTAGTCTCAAGATTATATTATGGATTTAAGTCCATTAATACTACACTTGTAAGTTATGTGCTAATAAACACTTCTCCTTTTGCAGTCTAAACATGGTTTACTTCAAATACTCAAGACTTTATTTCCTCTAATTTGCAATGCCTTATTATTTCAGACCATAAGGGAAGCAAGGTGGAGACAAGGTTACCGGTTAATAGGTCAGTAGTTGGCCAATATGTTGCAGCTTCATGGGTACCCTTGAGGGACCCACCTTATTTGGCAGATTGGACACTTGAATACAATAGTCTTCCTCCCAAGACATGGATGCTTTGCACCACTAATCATCATGCTTTAAATGTCGCGAGTATATTACCATGCCTGGGGCATCGAATTATTAACAAGAAAATTTATTGGGACAATGATTTGCCGTTCGGCAGTTAATTTCATTATGTTCCTAGCTACTGGGAATGGGCAGAAGACGTCTTAAGTAGGTGTCGCTTGACCCTGGAGGGTGCAAGAATTTATGATGCCGTATATGCTTCACTCTTCACATATGACCGTAATACAAATATTATGCAGGCTTTCTGTGAGGCATGGTGCCGTGTTACAAATACATTGCCTACCTCTGCCGGAGAACTATCCATAGCACTTTGAGATTTATATAAGATCGACGGTCTGCCTATAACAGGATCTCCTTACGAGGAAGTTGTGCCAAATGTTGAAGAGCTTATAGGTACGTACGACAAGGGGAGAAGGTTTCTTTCCCAGACTTGTGAGCATTTGTTTGATGCCTTCCATCGGCTCTGAGAGGGAGATAAAAATGAGCCAAAGGTTTCTGGAGAAAAATGGGTAGAGTTCTGGTGCAGAAAGACAATGAAGTACACTCAACCTTCATTAAGGAAAGAAAAGAAGTTTGCTCGTTTGAAATCGACACACAATCCTATCGGGGTCATTTAGGAAGCAATTAATTGGTCTACTATTGAAGAAGCCTTATTCCATAAGCTAGAAGCTATGGGTGTCAAGACAGATGAGACATACTGGGCTACTTTTCTATCTTGTTGGTTATGTATTTTTGTGCTCCCTTCAAAAGAAGGTGACTTCATTCGTCCTGGGGCCTTTAAGACCGCGTGTCATTTTGCTTAAACGAAGAGACATCCTTGCAGCCCCGGGCATATCTAGAATATATAAGGGTTTTAACGAGATTTCAAAGTGCTCGTTGCTTGACCCTTCCCAAACTTTCTTTCCAGCTCATTATGTGTATGGTTGGTTAGCCCATTACTTTAAGACTCATTTTTCGTATGCAAAGGAGGCCAATTTTTCCTCTCATGGTCGCATGTTTTGGTGAAGGTGTTGCTAGATATTTTGGGAAAGAGGAACCAAGGAAGCGTATTCATAATGGAGAAAATATCATTTGGACTTCGACAATGCCCCGCATATCTGATCTGTACCACTACTATGACGATGGCAAGGCAGATAAGTTTGAGTTAAAATTCTTTATGAGTATTCGATCGAATTATCTTCCTTTGAGAGACGGAGTCAAATTTATTATTGAACCATACATCCCTCATAGATTTAGCCGCCAATCTGGTTTTTATCAAGACACCCCTGGTCGCTTGGAGCGAGATTTTTGTGAGGCCTCATTTAAAGAAGGGTTAAGACTTGCACGAATTTGTGTGTTGACTAAATCTAAGTCAAGGGCATTATTTCCTCCTTTTGGGTCCAACATGAAGAAGTTTACATCGTCTAACTATAGATCTTGGTGGGCAAGGGCGTATGCAGCCTTCTTGAAGACCACTTACAACTTTTGATGAATATTGTTGAGCCAATCACAAATACCCTTCAAGACCGGAACAAGGATGCCTTAGTGATTGATAAGATTCCTGCTCTAAAGTCTAAGGTAGTTGAGATGCGCAGGCAACGGACCCATGCTACACGAAGAAGTTCAAAGAGAAGAGATCCATACTCCAGTTGACAAAAGTCTCATTCCATTTGATGTAGTCGTTAATGCCTCTAAAAAGTGCATATCCCAAGAGGAGAGTGATAGAAGCAAAGGAGATCAATGTTGGAAAAACAAAAGGCCAAACCCAAAAGGAGTTTTATAGGTCCAAAGCGTTGATATCCCTTCAAGAACACTAACAGCTCGGAACAAGAAGGTAAAAGAAAACATAAACTTTTCATTTTTGTTAGCCATGGCCAAATGACTTTGCTAAAGTGTTCTTACATTTTTTTTGCAGGCTAATAACATTGGAGAATTGCAATGAGTAAGGCCACAAGATAGTGGTGAGTCTGTAGCAGGACCGGACCTACAGAAATCATCTTCCACAGCTAAGTCAGATCAAGAGGCAACTTCTAATTCTCATGATGAAATTAGCAAAGTTGGGCTCTGATTTGCGTGAACGACCAAAAATTGCAGCTTCAGTTTTTGATGGAAAGAAGGTTGTCTTGGATATTCGAAAGGAGTTTATCTTGAAGCTTTAGACTGCGGTTCAGCGTAAGCTGAAAGGTAGCAATGTCGACAAGGTCTCTGAGCTTGAAGAAAATACTAAAGTGATCCTTGCGGCAACAGATGGGGATGATCTGGATATTTACCCTTTGAGAAACCTATTGGAGTCCCTTTTTGAGCTTGTTGCTTCATATAACAAGACACGATCGACTTTATCTGAGAAGGTTGAAGAGACTGAAATATCAGAGGTTGAGGCACACCTTACAAATTCCATGATTGAAGAAGAAGAGAAGGTTAGAGAAATGTCATCTATCTGTCAGTCCCTAGTTACAATGAAAGAGAAGATAGAGAAGCTCCGTGAAAAAGAGAAGAACTTAAAAGCCCTTTTAGAAGTTGCTAAGAAAGAAGTTGAAGAAGCCAAGTTAGGAGCCTCAACTACTAGAAAGGAGTATGACGCATGCTGCAATGCCTTGTTGACTGTTGATGACTTGGTCGATTTGGAGAAGAACAAGAAATACTTGGAAGCTATGCTCAAAGATTTGGCCAACCACTAGTTGTGCTTAGATTAGGCTATAAAGACTGCTTTATTTGTTTTTCCCTTCCTTCTTGCATTTGATTGTTTAGTAGATGTTCTCATCGTCAATAAAACTTCTTTTGCTTCACCTTATATTGCGCGTTCTCATTAATGTTCCCTTTTTGTTCTTTATTTTTTTTTTGTGCTTTATGGATTTAAAGACTTGACATACTTGAAGACTTTAACTTTAAGAACTAGCCGGCTTGAACACTTCAAATTGATGATGTAACAAACC
This sequence comes from Nicotiana undulata, assembly GCA_005239495.1. NCBI lineage: Eukaryota > Viridiplantae > Streptophyta > Magnoliopsida > Solanales > Solanaceae > Nicotiana > Nicotiana undulata. The sequence goes on from ML292180.1 coordinate 6,021, forward strand.
TGAAAAAATCAACTTGACTTAAAATCGGAGACTTCAACTTAAATACTTAGCCTCTTATTAAAGAAACTGCAATCATTCCATCAAAGACCTTAATTTGACATGGAGGTCTTGCCCCCATTGAGCCATCAAGACAAGACAGAGGGTTCAATGAAAGAATACATGTACACCTAATTTTCAAGTGTCAATCAAGTGATTATATTCCATCATACCTCATTTGAATAATGCCTTGGGTAATATGTTCTTTTTTTGAACTCATATGACTGAACTTAAAATGAAATTCTAAGCTGCCTACGTACCTCGGTGAAGAGGATCAAGTCATTCCGTAGTTCGAAAAGGGTGAGATTTTTTTTTAGTGTCTTAACTTTTTCCTATGCCGTCTCTTTCGAGGTTTTCAACCTAGAAGACTCTTTTTTTTTGGACCGTACACAGTTTATACTCTTGCGGGCCAGGAGTAACATGCAGTTTATGCTCATGCGTTAAGGAGCGTATCTGTTTTCTTCAAGGATAGTATCTTTTCATGAATTTCCCGTTGATGGGGCCAATCCGCAAACCTTCTGAGTCAACTATCTTGTAAGCGCCACTTGAGTATACCTCTTGTACGATATATGGTTCATCCCACTTAATAGAGAATTTTCCCCCCAGATCGACGAGAGGTAATAATAGGCCTTTTGACCACAAGAACTTGGTCACCCACTTGGAAAGATCTAAGGCGTACCCTTTTTGTAAAGATATCGAGACAGGCAAGCTTGATAACATTCAAGTCTTTGTTGAGCTTCTAGACTCTTTTCATCAAGAGCTTCCAATTCTTCAAGGCGTAACTGAGCATTGTCTTCATTAGTGAGTCCTTCTTGAATGGAAAGCCGCAACGATGGGATTTGACGCTCAAGTGGAAGGACTGCTTCAACTTCATAAGCAATTGAATAAGGAGTCACTTGCGTTGGTGTGCGACATGTAGTCCTATATGCCCAAAGAGCTTCTCCTGTTCTCTTATGCCAATCTCTCTTATACATGGAGACAACCTTTTTCAATAAGTTGTAGAGTGTCTTGTTAAATGCTTCAGCAAGTCCATTGACAGCAACATAATACATGGTGGAATTACGTTGCTTGAAGCCAAAAAGATCACATATTTTATTCATCAACTTGTTATCAAATGGCTTACCATTGTCCGTCAATAAATATCGAGGAATTCCAAATCGATAGATAATATTAACTCGGATGAAGTTAGCTACATTTTCCTTCTTTACTTCCTTAAGAGAAACAGCTTCAATTATGCCACAAACAATAAGAAGGTGGTAGTTTATCTATTATGCCACAAACAATAAGATTATCTCCAATTTTAATATCCTCGGACCTGAGCTCTCCAACGATCATTATTATGAAGTCTTGAGCTTGGTCTACTATAGATTTGTCGTCCACCATTTGAAAACGAAAAAATCTGCTAGCAACATATTTTTTCGCACCTGCCTCCTCGGTATCATACTTACTCTGCAATGCTTTCCAAATTTTCTTTGCAGTAGAGTAAGTTCTATCATAATATCATAAAAATTATCTGATAGAAAATTAAGAAGATAATACCAACATTTGTATGAATCATCGTTATATTTTTCAAGTTTTTCTTGAAGGGCAATTAGCTCATAATCATTCATGGAGGAGTTGTTTACTTTGCTTGGATTCTTCTCAGTTGAAACGTAAGAAACATTGAGAAGACTCAAATAAAAAAGTACTTTACCCTTCTATCTCTTGAAATGAGTACCAATGGAATGGCTTGTTGAGATCTCTCACTAGGTTTTATTTTAGTTAAGGTTTTAACGAGGCACATTATATGCATTCAACGGGGAGTGTTATAAATAGAATTGTATTTAAAATGAATCTCTATATTTTAGAGAGATTTTCGGTTTTGTTACTTGGTGGCTAAGTCACATTTTCCCTATAAATAGAGGGGGTTTATTCCATTGTAATTCATCCCAAATATAAGAATACTTCCTCTCTACTTTTCTCTAGGATACTCTTCTCCTTCTTCTTTTATTGTTTTATACCAATAGTTAAATTACCAAACCATTTTAGCAGAAGGAATAACAAATTGGAAGAACTCCCGTGGAACAAGGAAATGTCCTTTGAGAAATTGGAAGTCTTTTGACATGTTGACTAATACTTTGAATAATATGATATTAGGTATTTTAATATTTAGGAAAAAACCAATGATCAAATTTTTGAAAACCTTAAATCAAATACCATAATAAATATCGAACATTTACGCCATTAGGATGTAAGCTAGGTGTGTAAGCTTGGAATTCCCAGTAAGTTCAATTTGTAAGAAATTAACATACAGTTTAGTTATTTTAACAAAATAGAAAGATAGTTTTATAACTTTACTGATCCAACGGAAAGTTTAGCAACTTTAATAATATAATAAATAGCACTGTGATTTTATTAATATTAAAAAATAATTTTGTGATTTTACTAACTTTGTTTGCAAGAACAAGAAGACGTCAAGACCCCGCTTGAAAATATGTCAGTGTCCTCCAAATTACTAGTAAAGGTCGAGAATGCTATCCACATTGGCATATTATGACACATCTCAGCAAATAAAAGGTAAAAGTAAAACAGACAACACTGAATGCAACCCTCCAACCTAGATTATATTTCTGAATTAGAAGAAATAAATTACATGTCTCCTAAGATGCTGTTGCTGACAATACATAAGACTATAAATACAGGTGCCTAAGTCAACTAGAGAAACCCAAGAAATCTGAGCTTCATTGACAACTATACCCTTTTTCTTTTACACTAAAAACTAATTCCTACAAGACCAGAACAAAGCCTACTTGTATGTGAGTTAGTAAGTGCTCTAACACATTAGAAAAACTATCCCTATCTCTATCCCTATCCCTATCCCTATCCCTATCCCTATTCATCATAATCTTCCTCTTCCTCATCTAACCCTCTGTTTAAGTTGGCCAGTTGAATCGGATCAATGGCCATTTTTTCCATCTCTGACAAGGACCATCCAGGGATTTCCTCATGCTTCACTTCAGGAGGTGGCATTTTTGATGTTGAAGGAGCTTCAGCTGGTATTGCTGTGGATTCCACACTCTCATTTAAGTCAATATTGAGATCGAAGTTTCTAGCTGGGACTTCTGGGCATTTACAAGCCGAAATGTTCTTTGAATCTGCTGGTTCTGCTACATAGTCCATCCTTTGATCATTTTGCTTTTGCTTCTCAATATTTTGATTTGAAACATCAGCAGGGTCTTCAAGTTTATCGCACTGAACATTGGAGTCTCCTCGCTCTAATGCTCGTGCACCTCTACCACGGCCTCTACCTCTACCCCTGCCTCGTCCCCTACCACTACCGCTGGTGTGTGCAGTCTCATGCTGTGATTAAAAAATGAAAAAAAAAAACATTATTATAAAGGAGGCGCTAATATGGTGTTTCACACAGAAGAAATCAGACCACATACAGCTTCGTATGCCAAAAGCTGGTAGCGTGGTCTCGATGTCTAAACTAACAAATGGACCATCAATTATGGAAAAACTAAAACTTAAACCCAACATTATCTAACAGAATTAATATCCATACCATGTGACTCCTTTTGTTATCATCATCACTGTCATGATCATCTTCTTCAGCAACTTTCCTGCATCAGCGAACAGTCAGCTGTTAATGATACAAATTCATCGCCCTGAAACCCATCACAGGAAAGAAAATGGGAAGTACAATTTTTTTACCTTCTTTTCATGGCCGATTCGGCACCACCATCTGACCCGCCTAGATCAGGAACCCGGCTCACTACATCCTTGAGGAAATCAAACACATTAAAGCTCTGGATACATTGCTTCCTATGAAGTTCAGGGACTGAGTTAGATGATAACCAGAGAACTGGTATGGTGTGTATAAAAACAGTTCATTGAACTTACAAATGGAACGAATTCATAGTTTTTGCTCCTTTCTTAAGGGTGATCTCATATGTTCGGTCACAAAGATCTTGCAGAAAGAGCTCAAGCGCTTTTGCTGAATATAACCATTGACAAAATACAAGTTAGGATAAACAAAATGAAACACACACAAAACAGATACCAAGAAGCAAAGGACGAATAAGGGTAATAGCTCTTAAACCAGCTGATTCAAAATGCTAAAATAAGTGAAAAGGACTTCCAAAAATACTTACAGACTAAAAGAGGAACAGCCATAGCAATCTTCCCCACATCTTCATCGGCTTGCATAATCTTTTTAATCCGCGCCTGCAAATAAATGCCAATGGGTATTAGAACAGTTAGAAACTTTGATTCAGTAACTTAATGAACAGAAACAATAGTCCATACAACAAGAGCTCATGAAACTTGTAAGCAGTTTCATTCACGTTCAGATGTCACCGTACAAATAATTTAAAATAATAAAAAGACCTAATGCCCAAATTACAATCATAAAGATTCTTTCTTGAAACCAAATATCGGTACAAGATATTGTTGAACCACGAGAGACACAGACTACCATGTAACACCAAATCACAGGCAATCCACAGAAAACTCTCAGATAAAAAAAAAATTCATGTGCATTTCCCCCATTTAGTTTGTATTATATATCTGCATTTAACAAGTGATATGCAACTAACAGTTCTAATATCATGCATCTCTACCTAAGTACACGTTACAGGTGAATTTCAGTTGTAGAGCTACATTTACAACTTCAAAGAACTGAAAGAAAGGACCCTCCACTTTCCAGGTAAAAGAATCAGAGTTGAGATAAGATTAGCATCAGTTAGTATATAGCTCAGAAGACTCGTTAATGTCCCAAAGGAAAGCAAAAATATAATTTATCTCAGTCAAAGCAATGACTGGCAGGTAAAAGCTCTATGATATTAAAGTACTATAACCAGTCAACTAAAACTATTTCCACCCAAGAACATCTATACCTGCATGATGAATAAGATGACCAACATAAACTTTCATACTTTAGAGGGTCATTCACAAGGTTAGCATCTCGGTACTCTTACCACCTTCCTATCGACAGGTAGCCCAATTGAATACAAATGCTGAATTAGCAAAAAACTCTACAGATTCCATGTTACTGGCCTCTTCAACTAAACCAATTCAAGGTATTGCTTCTGAGCAGATTGCAGAACGACGGGGAAAGATGTGCTCTAATAGTTATCAGGAACAACTTTTTTTAATAACCGAGAAATTACCAAGGGCCAACGGCACACAGTTCAAAACCCAATGGATAATGGGCTCACACCTCTACCCTTAACTTAATCACCAGGCCTTTGACTCAGGCAGGGTTCAAACCCCTAACATGTTGCTCTACACTCTTATCGCTAGACCAAAGAACAACTAATTATACCTACTTATCAAAAAGGAACAACTTATTATACCTTCAAAACATATGATGGAGCGCTGACTGCTTAAGCATGGTCATATTTCTTTCTCTACTAATAAAATGTCCTAACCACAGGACCAAATAAGCCAGAAATCATACTTGATGTACCTCAACTCCTACAAAAAAAAGATGTTCTTTTCTTCAACCCGTTTACTCTCTTTTGTTTCTTTTTTTTTTTTTTTTTTTT
>ML292183.1:0-51343 GCA_005239495.1 Nicotiana undulata
AAACTATTCCGCGATGCGTTTGCCTTTCGAATCAACTTTCCGATGCTCCAAATCTACCAAGTTCAGATTTTTATCATCAATTTATGCTTAAGGAATGAATTCCAATAGAAAAATATCGATTTTTAACTCAAAATCCAAATTCGGTCAAAACCCGACCCCAGGGCCCACGTCTCAAAATCCGACGAAACTCACAAAATTCGAATACCCGTTCCGATACGAGTTCAACCATACAAAAATTATTGAATTCTGACATCGGATTGGCTTTCAAATCTTAAATTTATATTTTTGGAGAATTTGATTAAAAAAAATCCGTTTGTTGTTCAATAAATTCATGGATTCGCGATATAATTGAGTGGGGAATCATGATCTATAACGGATTTAAGATAAAGAACACTTACCTCGTTCAAGTTCGTGAAAACCCCTCAGAAAATCGCCCACACCGAGCTCCCCCAACTCTATTTTTGTCAAAAATGGCCAAAAACCCTCGTTTTATAGATTTTTACGTTTTGGGCGCCACAGGTGGCGCCGGGCGCTGCCTGTGGCGCTTATCTCAGTCGAAAAAAAAATCCCGGCGCCCAGCGCTACCCTGGGCGCTGGCGATGGAAATTGTTTTTTCCCGTCAGGAAAATGTGCATAACTCTCTCATACGATGTCCAAATTCGTCTATTCTTTTTGCTATGGCTCCGAAATTTCGATACGGATCTAATGCTTCAATCGAAACTGAATTTGGAGCTCATTTGCTTAGTGTGACACCACTTATTCTTGAAGGACGACGTCGAAACATTCTTGAAATAGCCAAGTTAAATTCCGTTACCCATCCGAAGTCGTCCCGAGGCCCTAGAGACCTCAACTAAATTTACCATTACATCCCATATGATCATTCAAACTTAGTCGCACTCTCGAAACACCAAAACTAACATCAAAACATCAAATTCACATCGGATTCAAGCCTAAGAACTTTGAAATTTCTAAAATTCACCAATGATGCCGATACTATCCAAATCAACTCCGATTGACCTGAAATTTTGCGGACAAGTCCAAAATGACATTAAAAACCTGATGCAATTGTTGGAATTCCATTCCAACCCCAATAGCCTATTTTCCACTGTCGTCCGAAAATCGCCAAAAACTAACATCCGTCAATTCAAGCCTAATTCTACACCGGACATCACAAAATTATTCTGAATACACTCCTAAGTTCCAAATCACCTAATGAAGCTATCCGAGCCATAAAATCCACATTCCGAGGTTGTTTATTAATAAGTCAACTCTTAGTTGACTTTTTCCCATTTTTTTAAGGCTATTCTTAAGGACTAAGTGCCCGAGTTCTCATTTAACCATTCCGATTTCAAGCCTATCAACTCTAACACATTAATAATAGAATAACCAATATATAATAAGTCAATATCAACAGTTATAATGCAGGTTTTGCGTAACGACGGACTGGGTCGTTACAGAATTAGAGCGACTAAGTTTGGGGTTTGGGAGAGAGACAGGTGAGTGGGGGTGTTTGAGAGGGGTAGGGGCTCGTAGGACAGTTATATATGAGGGGGGATTGAGTTATGGACCGTTGGATTGAAACGATCCTGCAATGACCCGGTCGGTTATTTCGTAGAATTTGCATTTCTATTACTGTTTGTGCCTGATCATAGGTTGGTTATACTGTTTATAATATGTTGGAGTCGGTTGGCTCGGGTTCAGAATGATCGTAGTGAGAATTGATACATTTAGTCTCTAAAAATAGCCTTATAGTTGAAAAAGTCAACTGAGAGTTGACTTATTGGTAAACGACCTCGGAATGAAGATTTTATGGCTCGGATAGCTTTGTTAGGTTATTTGATACTTAGGAGTGTGCTCAAAATATTTTTGTGATGTCCGGTGTAGAATTAGGCTTGAATTGGCGAAAGTTAGTTTTTGGTGATTTCCGATTGGCAGTGGAAAATAGGGTATCGGGGTCGGAATCGAATTCTGACAATTGGAGAAGGTTTGTAATATCATTTTGGACATGTGTGCAAAATTTCAGATCAACCGGTGGTGTTTTGGATAGTTTCGGCATCGTTGGTGGAATTTAGGAATTTCAAAGTTCTTAGGCTTGAATTTGATGTGATTTTGGTATTTTGATGTTATTTAGGTGTTCCAAGGGTGAAACTAAGTTTGAATGATCATTTAGTACGTGTTGGTATGTCTGGCTGGAGCCCCGAGCGGCTCGGGATTAATTTCGGGTGGTTAACGGAAAAATTTGGTGTTGGAAATTGTAGCAACAGCCGCCGGTGTGATTTTTTTTCTGGTGTTGTCACGACCCAAAATCTATAGGTCGTGATGGTTCCACACACCACTGTCGGGCAAGCCAACCCCTAAATTAGTTGAAATAATTTCCTGCTTAACATTTTCGAAACTGTTGCCTTTTTCTCACATTTCGTAATCGATTAAATAAATTTTCGTAAATTAAATATGATGGAGAATCAATTTTAATTCAATAAAATAAATCTCAACTCATCCCAGAACCCGGTGACACAAGTGCATGGGCGACTTCTTAGAATTTATACAAATACTACAAAACTTGTCCGAAATACAAATTGGACAAGGAATTTAAAATAAAATACAATACATAGAGGGAGACTCTTTTAGCTGCGGGACGCCTCCGGATAATGCAGCACGTCTAGTCTCCAAGTCAACCACCGCTAAGGGTGTACCTGTGCAACAAAAATGCACAGCAAGTGTAGTATGAGTACAAAAATAACGTGTACCCAGTAAGTATCCCGCCTAACCTCAGAGAGGTAGTGATGAGAAGTCGAATTTTGACACTTGCTATAAGTCAGTCTAGTATAATCTAAGTGATAGGCTAAGCATGAGTATCATAAACAATTAATCAAATAATCGGAGATTTTAAAAAAACATCGATAAATGTCAATATGTTTCCACACTTTTCATAAAAATCCTCCTCCTTTTTAAACTGGAAATTCAAGATATACTTAGGCCAATAAACAGGGATAAATCATAGGAAAATACGCAACATTTTTCATGCGCAACAAATATGCCGAGGGTCGAACGGCACAGACCAACAATAATAAATTGTGCACTGCCGAAGGTTCGAATGGCCCGAACCATTGATGCATCTATTTTCCCCGCTCGCGAATCGATCATGCGACGCGGTCAACATAATAATAATACGGCTAACCTGCTCGCGAATCATACCTGCGACTCAGGCACTCATATGTACAAGTATTCACATAAAAGATCCATATTTTATTCAAGAAAACAACTTCTCGAGTAAATGCTAAAATACTCTTTAGGTGAAAACAGCTTCTCGAGTAAATGCTAAAATAACTCAAAACATTTTCTGAAAATTCATTTGCCAAGTTTGATAAGGTTTTAAACATCATTAATTCCTCCGGAACCCAAATTATACAAGGAAGAATCCATTTTCTTCTAAATTGATTAAGGAAAGTAAGTTATGATCCGTTTAAGAATTCAATCTACTAATTCGGTAATATCGCCAGACTAATATCATTGATAGAATCACAAGTATGGCATGCTAGTGGGTCCTAGACTACCCGGACATGGCATAACAGTAGCTACGCACGGACTCCCGACACCTCGTGCGTACGAAGCCCCCACAAATAATAGCATATCTTCATTTAATTCACCTATGGGGACAATTCCCCCTCACAAAGTTAAAAAGGAGACTTACCTCGCTCCGAAGTTCCATAACCGGCTTCCAAGCCCTTCCGACGACTCCCATGGATGCACAACGCCCCAAAACTATTCAAATAACGGGAAAACCAATAAAAATTCACTCTAATACTTGTAACAATTCAAATTATATAAGTTCCCAACTCCGCTCGAAAAGTTGACCAAAATGCCCTCGGGCCCACGTGTCCGGATTCCGAAATTTCTCGAAGATAAATTCTACCCATAACTTTACTAACTCAAATATACAATTTGTTCTAATTTTCATGCTCAAATTCATGGTAAAAATCCAAAATTTCAAGTTCTAAGTCTTCCCAAAAAATCTCCAATTTATACAAATTTTCCATGTCTAAATCCATGTAAGATCACATATTTAACTAAAAAATAGGAAGAAATAACTTACCTAGTGTTGCTTGGTGAAAATATCTCCTTGAGCTCTCCAAAATTGTCCAAGCCAAATGAAAGAAATGAAAGAAATGGGCCAAAATCGTGTTTAAAACAATCTGCCCAGGCTTCGTCGAGTTGTACCTTGCACTGTGCAAGTTGTACATCCTATTACAATTTTTCCCTTCCGTACACCTTCTGTTAAAACGCCCATAACTCCTTGTAGAAATATCCAAATGACAAACGGTTTGAAGATTTAGAAACTACACTCGAAGATCTTACATTTGATAGGTTGTAAACCGTATAAATCTTAATATATTCCGAGATATGAGCTTCTAAAGTTGGCTCTGTGCATCTGAAAATTCTATCGAAACTGCTCCACCAGTCACCTTCAACCGATCATAACTTTCTGATAAAAAGTCCAAATCATGAATGGTTTAATTTCTGGAAACTAGAAGGCAAGGACTACAACTTTTATGTTTTTCAAATTTTCAGATTCCTTATCGATTGTGAGATATGAGCCTCTGAAGTCAGACCTGCGCAGCAGAAACGTTTCTTCTTCGCGAACACGAGGCACTATTCGCGAACGCGAAGAGCAAAGTCCCTGATGCCAATTTCTTCTCCGCGAACGCGAAGAACAACACCAGACACCAACATCAGCCATTTCAGAACAGCCCGAAATGATCCGAAACCACCTCGAAACACACCCGAGGCTCCCGGAACCCCGTACAATTACACGACTCAGTCCCATAACATCCCACGGACTTGCTCGAGACCTTAAATCACATCAAACAACGCCGAAACCACGAATCGCACTCCAATCTAAACTTTATGAACTTTGGAATTTCAAACTTCTACATTCGATGCTGAAACCTATCAAATCACGTCCGATTGACCCCCAATTTTGCACACAAGTCATGTTCGACATTAGGGACCTGCTCCAACTTGCGGAATCGCATTCCGATCCCGATATCAAAATCTCCAATTCCGGTCAGATTTCTCAAAACCTTCAATTTTCTATCTTTAGCCAAATGACTTCAAAATGACCTACAGATATCCAATTTTTTTTCCGATTGCGCTCCCAACTCCGGAATCACCATACTGAGCTATTCCCAAGCTCGGAATCCCAAACGGACATCAATATCACTGAAATTCACTTCAACCCAGACTTATGATATTTCTTCAAAAATACTAACTTCCACAATATACGCCGAAATGCTCCCGGGTTATCGAAACCCCGATCCGAACACACGCCCAAGTCCAAAATTATCATACGAACCTACTGGAACCTTCAAATCCTGATTCAGAGGTCGTTTACTCAAAATTCCAATCTTAGTCAATTCTTCCAACTTAAGGCTCCCGAAATGAGAATTTTTCTTTCCAAATCCACCCGAACTCCCCGAATTTCAATTCCGACCATGCGTACAAGTCACAATATCTGAATAGAAGTTATTCATGGCTTCCAACCGCTGAACGACGCGCTAGAGCTCAAAACGACTAGCCGGGTCGTTACAGGTGTAACCGCACCTGCGGATGGGGAACCATAGGTGCGGGCCCACAGAAGCGGAAAAGGACTCCGCAAATTCGGATTTTGGTCGGCTCAGTAGAAGGTCGCAGATGCGGATAAGGGACCGCACCTGCGGCGTCGCAGGTGCGGAATTTGAGCCGCATATGCGGGTTTAGGCCGTTTAATGAAACATCGCAGGTGCGGTGGATTTGACCACAGGTGCGAGAAGAGGGGCCGCAGGTGAGAAAAGCTTGGGCAGAAAGTATATAAGTTGGACTTAGCGAATTTTGGTCTTCTTCTCACCATTTTTTATACGGGTTTCAAGATTTTGGAGGGGTTTTGAAGAGGGAGACCATAGTTGTTCAATGAGGTAAGGTTTTTGGACTTCATAACTCGATTATATGTGATCAAGGACTAAATTAATAGTGTTTAATTAAGGAAAATCAGTGAAAAATTTGAGACTAGGGCTTGAGTTTAAGAGATCTTCTAGGGGTGATTTGAGGGGTCAATTGGACTCCGATTTTAGAGTTCTTTATATGTATAAACTCATGAGAAGATGAGGATCGTTTTGGCATAAAGTTTGTTGAGTTCCGTGACGTGGGACCGGGGGTCGGGTTTTGACTAATTTCGGGTTTTGTGCTTAAAATTGATCAAATCCGATCGGGTTTCATTCCTTGGCCTATTGTAATGGTATAAATCTAATTGTTGGTAGATTTGGAGCATTCGGAGGCCGAATTTAGAGGAAAAGGCACTGCGGAGTAGTATTTTATCCGGTTTTGAGGTAAGTAACGTTTCCAAACTTGGAACTGAGGGTTCGAATACCGAATTTATCTGGTATTTTATGTTACTTAAGGTAACGTGCGTGCCAAGTGACGTGCATGCAGGCGTACACCAAATATTTGTGGCCTGGATCATCCCATGGCACTGCCTAATTGTTATTTCAGGCTGATACTTGTAATGTGAAGGTTGTATTTACCTTGAACATGTTAGAAATCATGTTAAGTATAAATTCTAAGACTTTACGCCAATATGTTCAGACCGGAATGGTCAGTTATTGTTGTCTCTATCTGTGACTATTTGATTTCATGTACTCAGTCCTGTTATAGCATATGTTTCATGCCTCAGTCTCAGTAATTGTTAGTTTATTTATATGTTATCATTGTTTTGGGCTGATTTTTATATTTGGGAGCCTTGTGAGTGAGACTGGAAGGTATTGACTGAGTGAGGCTGAGAGCATGGTATTGAGACATTTATGAGATCGGACTGCACACCGCAACGATCCTCGAATCATGCCTTCGTTGTCTTGATATAGCGCTTGGGCTTATATGAGCCCCTCCGGAGTCTTTACACCCCCAGTGAGCGCACAAATATTGAGGGATGGATCTTCCCTGGGCATGGATCTTGTCCGAAGTTATTGATATATTGAGGGATGGATCGTCCCTGAACATGGATCTTGTTCGAGTGATATGTTCCGGAGATGGATCTTCTCCGTGGAGATGGACTGGCCTTTTACTCAGTACTAGGTGACTACATCACTTGTGTTTATGTATAATACGGGATGGAATTTCCCTGGGCCTGAAGGCCAATTCTAGTACTGAGTGGAATTCCTTGTGAGAGTTTGGGATGCTGTGTACATATCATTTTTGATTCCTTATGATCATATGCTGGTATGTAGAATGTACAGACATAATTGGTGTATCTTTGTTTATTTTCCGTTGTATTACTGTCATGTCCAAATTTATATATTGTTGTTCATGAATATCGGAGGTTTAGTCTATCACTACCTCTCAACCCATAGTTTGGGTTTGTTACTTCTGAGTTGGTGTACTCCCGCTACCCCTGCACCTTGTGTGCAGATCCAGGTACATTGGGACCCGACTCTGGTCATTGAGTAGCTAATAGTTTCCATCAGAGTTGTCGAGGTAGCAGCTGGCAGCCGTGATCTCGTCATCTCTTTCTTATTCTACCTGTCGTTATTACTTTTCAGACTATGTTGTCCATTCCTCTTTTATTTACATTATGTATTAGCAGCTCATGACTGTGTGACACCGGATCCGGGATTTTGTAGGACTTAAGTTTTGGTTTCATAGATTGTTTCAACTTCAGATTTATTATGGTTATTATCTTCAGACTTGTTAAAAATGATATTTTCTCTAGTAATCGAATCTAACGAGTCGATTTTAAAAATAAAGCCATTAATTAATACTCATAATTATCTAAAGAACAGATTTCTTTTTTGTAATTTCCTTGTAATAATATGATTGAATTATGTGACTAAGTATTAAATTAAATCCAAAACTTAATTATGCATGATAATGAAATTTTAACTATTTTATTATTTTTTATAAATTTTAAGAGACTAAATGTGACCATGACTACAAATATTTCCCAAATAAACACTGAAATTCACACAAAATCTAGCCATAATAAAATTAATTCATTTATTAATTTTTGTAGGAGTATTTTTAATAGGTGAAAAATTACATGCTCACATTGGGTATTTAAAAACTAACCTAAAAACCTACCTATTTTCGGACCAATTATTGGCTCAAAATCTAACACCCTAGCCTAAATAACCCACAACCCAATCAATTAACCCAACCCCACAACCCAGTCACGACCCATCTAAACCAACACGACCCAAGACCCCATCTTATCGTGGTCGTTGATCTCTGAGATCATCGGCCCACATTACTCCCTCCCTTTTAATTACCCTAAACACCCCCTAACCCTAATCATTCTCACCAGTCGCCGCCCCTAAATCCTCTCTCCTCTCCTCTACTGTCAAACCCTAGCAACCGTCGCTCATATTATACCCTAAATCTGACTCTGACATGGAATCATTCTATGATTCCCTTTCCATTTGTGCTTTGTCTCATCGTTTCTTACCCAATTGTGGTATTACATGAGTACTTGCTCTATTTTGGCAAGTGTAAATCTCTGAATCAAGGGAGATTAGCTTCAACCGATTGAATCTGTACAATATTTAGTCCATATACATCATGACCATGGCTATATGGGTCCTATTAGCTAGGATTCCCTGCCAATCTTCGATTTCTGTCAACTAGGGTTCGAATGTTTCCTTGTTCCTTACCGATTCTTGACTGATACTTTTTCTTTCCGTGTTTGACTACTTTTTTTCCTTATATCTGTTTAATCTGACATGTTTCCCTATTTTCTACTTTATTTTTTCTTTAAATCTGACTCTAAATGATTTTTTGGTATGATATTTCTTTTTTCTTTGTTTAATCTTATGTATTCCTTTATTTTTGGTATTATTTACGTGATAATTGTTATTCCCTATTGATTTACTGAACCCATTTGTATTATGCCCTAAAAACCGATTCTAATTGATTCTAGAATATCTTTCCGTATTTGTGTTTGAATAATTTATTTTCCATGTTTACTTGTTCGATTTCTACACTATATAAACCCCTCATTCCCCCTTTTAGGACAGACTTTGGAATCACTATAATCTCACTAAAATTTAAAGCTTTATTCTGTTATTTCTTCATTATCTCGTTCTAGACTTTGGTTCTTCGCCGGCTGAAAGATAAGGCCACTAAATTCTGGGTTCTTGCTTCTCGTCGATGTACAGAACACAATGGACTTTTGTTCTTTCTTGTATTTTCGTTTAACTGTTGAGTTACGGAACCTTTGTAATTTCGTTCCAGTGTATCCACAATTTGCATATGTCTTCACTTCTGAAGTTTGTTAGTTTAATGAGTTTTCTGGGCTGTTTTGTGTGCGATTCTGTTTATTTTACTTATTTTTTGTAGGTCTCCTTAACGTTTAACTTCATAGCCGTCTGTTTTTAATCCTGTCAGTCACGACTAGTTCTCTATCAATATGCCCCCTTAGCATGTTTTGCTCCCCTGATTCACCAGTAGTTGTAAAAATTTATTTCCCATCATGTCTAAATGTAGTTCTGCTACCAAACTAGGGTGACTATTACATAACACTAGGACTTATACTTAGTATAATTTGAACCTTTTCTTTTGTATTATGGGTTGTGTATGATACTTTTCATCAATCCTGCAAACTTGTTCTTCCCTGAACTTTGCTAATGTAGGGTTGTTTAGGCACTACGTGTTAAACCTATTTTCTAAATCTTTGCTAAGTTTTTTCTTAAACTCTATCACTTGTTCAACTATCTGCTATATATGCAACTTGGCTATGTCTGTATCCTTTGGTTTTGTCCCTCAACCTTAATTTACTCTCTTTCACTTGTTACCTGAGCTCTTTTGAGTTCTCATTCTTAGCCGGCTGAAAGCCAAGGCTACTTAGGTTCTATCATTTGACCTCCCTAGTGTGAGCACTGCTCAGGGTCCAATTGAGACCCTTGTGAACTCTGACACACTAGGATTTGATCTTTTGTCTTTCCTTGAATGTCCTCTGTTAACCTCCCTAGTGTGAGCACTGGCTTGGGTTCTTGAAGCACATGGGAACTCTGACACACTAGGGTCCTGGTTCTTTTCCACTTTCCTAATTGCTCAAACTTTGCCTTTTACCTACTGGCTAAATCAACTGGTTTCTAGTTGCTTTATGATATGAATTCTGGACTGTAGTAAAACTATGTGGACTTGAGTTTGAGTGCTTGGCCTGGCTGGGTATATTTTTTGGCATGTCTTAGGCTCACTATAGCTACTCTGTAATTCTGTAATTTTGTAATTTACTTCATTCATTAGGCTTGTAATAATGTTGTCATAACAATTGGGGTATTAGTAAAATTGGGAAAAACGGGTTTATCTTAATACTTACATTGAAATGGGTAAATCCTGCCTATAGGTGTTTTACTTCGCTCCAATATGTTCTGCTTCTACATGTTAGATATCATACCTATAGGAAATTACATGACCGATGTCTCAATGTGCATTACAACATATTCGTTATGTGCTATAGGGTTCTGTTAATTTACATTCTACCATATCCGCATTTTAGAAATTATGCCTATTGGGTTAATGGGTTAACATGGTGTTGTCGTGGTTTCTCACTTAGTGGACATGCCTATAGGATCTAAAATTAGTCTTAATTATTGATTATAGAAATCATGTCTATATGAGTAATCCTACTCGCATCCTTTAAGTGCTAATGTTGAACTTTCAACACTGTGTCATTGCCACTATTAGAAAGCATGCCTATTGGATCCAACAAAGTAATTTTGAATATCTCCTGTAGCTATCATTGCCAATTACTGCATAAAATATCCTAGATATCATGCCTATAGGTTTAACCGCTTATAACCTATAATCAGTAGGCAACTGTGTAGTCACTAAGAAATTGCATAGTTTAAAATGACCTTGCATATGAAACTGTCTGCGCGTTCCAAAAATCAAGAATCACATAGATATCATGTCTATAGGATTTAATGACTTTACGTCGTCTTTGCCTAACATGTTTGCGTGCATTTGTTGCCTAAGTGTGGAGGCTAACTTGAGCCCTTATTTATTTATACATGAAAGTCCAACTTGTTTTGTATATGGCCTAGTTTTCTCATTTTGAGCAACCTAAGTTGAGTCTAGAACCATCCAAGATAGAGGTCCAAATGCCTCCTGGACTATAGGTATGGGACGGGTAGTGCACGCATAAGGTACGATTTAGAATCAATTAGTGCGCCTTAGGTAAACAACTTAAAGATAGTAATCGGGTAGCAGGAGATGATAGTCTGTGCCCGCTGAATAATACGAGTAACACCCCATCTCTAGGGAGTTACGAAGTATTATTTATGTTGCACGGGGTGATCCTTTAGGCTAAAAAACTTAGGACCCCCCCCCCTCCCGCACCTTGCCTTCAAACCAGTTGTCTTGTTTATCTGCCCAATTTTGTGTTTTCTATTTATTTGGACTAATTCATGTAATTTGAGTTCGTCCGGGACCCACATTTGTGAACCTCGAGGAGTGCCTAACACCTTCTCCTAGAAGTAATTTGAACCCTTATCGATCTTTGGTGACGCAAACTGGTTAAACTAGAGTTACTTGCAAATAGGTGACCTAACGCACCTCAAACCCATTAGGTGGCGACTCTCTCTTTTAAAACCCTTACTTAAAAATGTTGTCATGTGTCGAAACCCGATTTCGCGAGAAAAATGGGCGCGGGAGCTATTATTCATGCCTTGAAGATCTGGCAGCACTATACATATTGTGTCTCTTATGAGGTCTACACCGATCACCGGAGCCTACAACATATGTTCAAGTAAAAGGATCTTAACTTGAAGCAGCAGAGGTGGTTAGAGTTGCTTAAGGACTATGATATCACCATTCTACATCATCCCGGGAAGGCCAATATGGTGGCCGATGCCTTAAGTTGCAAGGTGGAGAGTTTGGACAACTTAGTATATCTACCGGTAGCAGAGGAGCCATTACCTTTGGATGTTCAGGCCTTGGCCAACCAGTTTGTTTTATTAGATGTTTTTTTAGCCAAGCCGAGTTTTGGCTTTGTGGTTTCTCGGTCTTCTCTTCATGATCGTATTAGAGAGCGTCAGTATGACGACCCTCATCTGCTTTTCTTCAAGGATACGGTTCAGAACGTCGATGCCAAGAAGGTCATTATTGGAGATGACGGTGTATTATAGATGCAGGGCAAGCTATGTGTGCCAAATGTAGATGGTTTGCGCGAGTTGATTCTCCAGGAGGCTCACAAATCACGGCACTCCATTCATCCAGGTGTAGCGAAGATTTTTTAGGACCCGAGGCAACATTATTGGTGGATGAGAATGAAGAAGGAAATAGTGGAGTATGTATCTCGGTGCCTAAATTGCCAATAGGTGAAGTATGAGCATCATCGGCCCGGTGGCTTGCTTCAGAAGCTAAAGATTCTGGAGTGGAAATGAGAGCGGATTACTATGGATTTTGTTGTTGGGCTCCTATGAACTCAGAGGAAGTTCGATGCAGTTTAGGTGATTTTGGATAGATTGACCAAGTCAGCTCATTTCATTCCAGTGGTGACTACTTACTCTTCGGGGAAACATGCTTAGGTTTACATTCGCGAGATTGTCAGGCTTTATGGCATGCATGTATCTATCATCTCGGACCGAGGTACGCAATTTACATCATGGTTCTGGAGATCCGTGCAGCATGAGTTGGGTACTCGGGTGGAGTTGAGTACAACATTCACCCTTAGACGCACGGACGTCTTAGCGCACTATTCGGATATTGAAGGATATGCGTCGTGCGTGTGCGATGGAGTTTGGGGGTTCTTGGGATGAATTTTTGCCGCTTGTGAAGTTTGCCTACAACAACAGTTATCAATCAAGAATATAGATGGCCCTGTATGAGGCTTTGTAAAGTAGACGGTGCCAGTCCTTGGTGGGTTTGGTTTGAGCCGGAGGAGGCTAGGCTATTGGGTACAGACTTGGTTCAGGATGCTTTGGAAAAGGTTAAATTGATTCAGGATCGACTTCGTACAACCCAATCCAGATAGAAAGGTTATGCGGATCGGAAGGTTTGCGACGTTCCGTTCATGGTTGGGGAGCGGGTCTTGCTCCAGGTTTCGCCCATGAAGAGTGTTATGAGGTTCAGGAAGAAGGGCAAGTTGAGCCCTAGGTATATCTGACCTTTTGAGATTCTTGAGAGGGTTGGAGAGGTGGCCTACATACTTACATTACCACCTAGTCTAGTTGTAGTTCATCTAGTGTTCTATGTTTCTATGCTCCGGAAGTATCACGGCAATCCGTCTCATGTGTTAGACTTTAGTTCAGTCCAGTTGGACAAGGATCAATCTTATGTTGAGGAGCTGGTGGCCATTTTGGACATGCAGGTTCGAAAGTTGAGGTCGAAGAATATTGCTTCAGTCAAGGCCCAGTGGAGGGGTCAGCCAGTCTAGGAAGCTACTTGGGAGACCGAGCATGATATGTGTAGTCATTATCCTCATCTTTTCACCACTTCAGGTATGTGTCTAAACTTGTTCGAGGATGAATATTTGTTTTAAGAGGGGAGGATATAACGAGTCGGCCGATCATTTTGAGAGTATTAGCCATGATCCCCTATTTATTTCCCCCTGTGTCTCATTATGTTGTTACATGACTTGTCGGGATATTGGTTTTAGGTTTCAGGAGAGTTTCAGAGTGAAATGGGACAAATAGTCCCTAAATTTGAAGTTTAAGTCGCCGTAGGAATTGACCGTAGTTTGACTTGTGTGAAGGTGACTCCAAAATGTAGTTTGGCGGTTCTGTTAGCTCCATTGGTGATTTTGGAATTAGGAGTGTGTACGGATAGTGATTTGGAGGTCCGTAGTTGAATTAAAGTTGAAATGGAAAAAAATGGAAATCTATAAGTTTGTCCGAGAGCGGACTTTGTGGTTAACAGGCTCAGATTCAGTTTCTGGGAGTTGGAGTAGTTCTGTGGTGTCATTTGTTACTTGTGTGAACCATGAGGTCAATCAGACGTGATTTGATAGGTTTCGGTATCAAATGTAGAAGTTAGAAGTTCAAAAGTTTATTAGGCTTGAATCGATGCGTGATTTGTAGTTTTAGCATTGTTTGATGTGATTTGAAGGCTCGACTAAGTTCGTATGTTGGGACTTTTTGGTATGTTTGGTTGAGGCCCCGGGGACCTAAGGTGAGTTTCAGATGGTTAACGGATTAATTTTGGACTTAGAGGTTGCCTGAATTTTCTGGTGTCTGTGTATCTGGTTTCTTCTTTCGCGATCGCAAAGAAAGGGACGCGATCGCGAAGAGTTGTTACTGGCAGGTTGTGATTTATTATTCTTCGCATTCGTAATATTAGGCTCTTGTTCGCGTAGCTTTGGGAGTATCAGGGCATCGCGGACGCGAGAAGGTTCACGCGTTCGCGTAGAGGATGGTCAGTTGGGGCATCGGGCTTTTAGCCTACGCGATCGCATAGTTATGCACGCATCCACGAAGAGTCAGGTCGGGTAAGCTTCGCATTCGCATAAACTATTGAGGAGGCTGTGATCGCGATCACGACGTAAGTTCCGCGATCGCGATGCATAATGCCTGGGCGGGTAAGCATCGCGTTCGCAAAGAGTCAGATCAGGTAAGCATCGTGTTCGCATAGACTATTTTGGAGGCTGTGATTATTTTTTGTTCGCGATCGTGACGTAGGTTCTGCGATCACGATGCATAATGCCCGGGCAAAAACTTAAATATTTGAATTCGTTTTCATAATTTGATTTTGGGAGCTCGGTGGGAGGCAATTCTTGAAGTGATTTTCAAGGAAGTGATTGGGGTAAGTGATTCTTACTTAGTTTTGGTTAAATTCCATGCTTATATCTTTGATTTTGTCATTTAATTAGTGATTTGGGTTGAAAATTGGGGAAAATAGAGGAAAGACCTTAGGCCGAATTTTGGGGATTTGATCGAGATTTTGATATCGTATTTGTGTAATTATTGTATGGTTGGACTCGATATCGATGAGTCTTCTGATTTTATAGTTTTCGTCGGGTTCCAAGACGTGGGACCAGATCGACATTTTTGAGCGATTTTTCAATTCTTAGCTAAGATTATTAATTTATTATTTAAATTAATTTCTTATAGTTATATATATAGTATAAAATTATTTTGGATACATTCGAGCCATTCATAGTTGGAAATCGAGGGAAAGGTCTTCTAATTGATTGATATAGCGTGGTTTGAGGTAAGTGACTTGTCTAACCTTGTGTGGGGGGATTCCCCTTAGGATTTGGTATTTTAGTGATACATCGTGATATGTGAAGGCCGTGTACGCAAGGTGATGAGTGCGTACACGGGCTAAATGTTTAAATTCTAGTTTTTGCTACATAGTTTCCTTTTCATGCCTTAATTGAGTTACTTTAGCACGTTATACTCATCATGTATAACCTAATTTCACATGTCTATTTGTCTTATCTCCTATTTTGTAACGACCCGGTCGGTCATTTTGAGAATTAGTGCCTCGATCCCCTGAAAATTGCTTCTCCCATGTCTAATTATGCTATTGTAACTTGTCAGAGCGTGGAGTGGTGAAATCCGGAGTGATTTTGGACACATAGTCCTTAAATGTGGATTTTAGCTTTTGAAATCAGGCCATAGCTAAAACTGTGTGAAGACGGACCCGGAATGGAATTTCGTCGACTCCATTAGTTCCGTTGGGTGATTTCGGGGTTAGGAGCATGTTCAGAATGTGTTTTCAGGGTCGGTTGTAGATTTAGGCTTGAATTGGCAAAAGTTAGAATTTCGGCGATTTTGACCGATAGGTGAAATTTTGATACCGGGCTCGGAATGGAATTCCGAAAGCGACAGCAGGTCTGTAATGTCATAATGACCTGTGTGAAAAATGTGAGTTCATTCGGATGAGTATGATGTGATTCGGCATCGAATGTAAATTTTAGAAATTTCATAAGTTCTTAGGCTTGAATCTATGCATATTTGATGATTTTGACGTTATGAGATGTGGTTTTAAAGCTTGACCAAGTTTGAATGAGGTATTAGGGTTGATTGGTAATTTTGGTTGAGGTACCGGGGGCCTCGGGTGTGTTTCGGGTGCCCAAACGGGCATATTTTGGCCTAAGTCTTTGCTGGTTTTTGCTGGTTTTACAGCAGCAGATGTGTGTTCACTGCGATCGCGTGAGTAAGTCCGCGATCACGTAGTGTAAGGATGCGGTTGTCAGGAATTGTGCATTGCGATCGCACAACTCTAACAGCGATCGCATTATTTTGGTTAATTAGTCTCTGCGATCACACGCTTGGGATCGTGATCGCATAGGGTATCTCAGGCCTGGGGGTGTTATGATAATTGCTCTACGCGGTCGCGTGAAGCCAACTGCGATCGCATAGCTGTGAGGGCAGAAGGTCCGCGATCGCAAACCTTTAATTGCGATCGCGATGAAGGAATTTTAGGTGTGTGGTAGAATGCTCTTCGCGATCGCATGGAAGAAACACCTGGGCAGAATATTAAAATCGCAATTCGAGGGTTTAAGCCTATTTTCACCATTTTTGAGTTTGAGAGCTTGGGAGGAGCGATTCTTGAAGACTTTTGCAGCTAGGTAACTTGGGTAAGTGGCTTCTATCCATCTTATATCAATTTCCATTATTCCAATCTTAAATCAAACCTTTAATTTCGAAACTTTTTGGTAGAAAATGGGAAAAATGGGATGAACTTCATAGATCGAATTATTGAGTTTTGATTGAGTGTTTGACCTCCGATTTGAGAGATTCTGATTATTTAGACTCGTGAGTGAATGAGTGTCCGGAAAATATAATTTTTACCCGATTCCGAGACGTGGACCCAGGGGACCTTTTGGGAGAATTTCCTAATTTCGCGTATTAGTTTCGAACTTATTAGTTATTTTGATTCCTTGAAGTGATATTTACATTATGTAATCGACTTGAATAGATTTGGGCCACCCAGAGCCGGATACTCGTGGCAAGAGCGTGGTATTGAGTTGATTAGCACAGTCAAGGTAAGTGGTTTGCCTAACTCTGTGTTGGGGACTTCCCCTAAGGCATTTTAATACTCATTTCGTTATGTGGACACCGTGTACGTGAGGTGACGAGTGCGTACACGGGTCATTGCTGATAAAATTCCACTTTTTCTTCCATTAACATAACTCATTTTCATTCCTATATTACTGTTCTATGTCTTAACTGAGTAGTTAGCTTAAGAATAAGCATGCATACTTGTCCTTACTTGAATTCCTATTATTTGCTACTATTTGAACCATGCTTAGGTAGTTTCACCTTATTCTTGACTGTTGCTTTCTTGAACTGTTTAATTAGATGCACCCGACATACATATTTAAATTGGGACTACAGAATGAGATCTGGGAGCTTTTCCCCTGTACTGCATAGCATATTTAAATTGGGATTATGGACCGAGATCCGGGAGCTTTCCCCATGTACTGCATAGCATATTTAAATTGGACTACGAACTGAGATCCGGGAGCTTTCCCCCTATACTGCATTGCATATTTACTGTTGAGATATATGTTGTGGTGAGCTGGGGGCTCTCTTTTACTATTCCTTTCAGCGTACCTTTACTACTGTTTTGCTTTGAGTCTATTATCTATCTCTGCTTAGATTTTAACTGTGTTATTTTTAAATATCCAGTAGAGCCTTAACCTGACCTCGTCACTACTTGACTGGGGTTAGGCTTGGCACTTACTGGGTACCGATTGTGGAGTACTCACACCCTTTCCTGCGCGTGTTTTCCCCTTGTGCAGATCCAGGTACCAACACACAGCACTGTGGCTAGGAGTATCTTAGTAGCTGCTCAGGAGACCGCGAGGTAATTCTACCGCGTCCGCAAAATCTCATGAGTCCCCTTCTACTCCAGTATCGATATAGAAGATATATAGATACATTTTCCTTATTCTTTTGTATAGAGCTACAGTAGTACAGAGCTTGTGAGTTTGTGACGTTCCGGGTATTGCGAAAGTAAGAGTTGTAAATGCCAAGCGGCTAAGTTATATTAGAGGTGTCTAACGGGCCGCATTGACCCGGAACCGGATCGGCCCAAACCGATTTAAACATGTATGCAAAAACATATTATCATTTTTAAATATGATGAAGATCAGAGTCATACTATTGTGTTTATAAGTAGTACTATTTGTGAAGTTGTTTAATTTTATAATCTTAACCAAAACGTATTGTGTATGTCTTTTGATAGTGCTTCTAACAATACTGCCGCAATTTCATTATTAAAAATGCATTTGCAACCGCCACTTGAAGAAATTTTTCATGTTAGGTGTGAATGTCATATTTTGTAATTTTATTGTTAAAAGTGACCTTGATTTATTTTCAACTGATATTATTCATGTTAGAAGAGCAGTTGGTGTTATTCAAGGAAATAACAGACAATCTAGAATTAGGGAATTTAAGAATAAGTGTACCGAGTATAACCTTAAACCAAGATTCATGCCAAACGAAATTGTTACTAGGTGGAATTATACTTACATATTTTTAAAATGTTGCTACAAATATAGATTTCCAATAACTAAAGTTGCTAATGCACATTGTACTGATAGAAACCGTATGTTAACACCTGCTACTTGGGAGGCCATTAATGATGTTATTCAATTTTTACATAAATTTTATATAGCTACTGTTGAGTTTTCTGGAGCATACTACCCTACTGTTACAATGGTTTTAGTACATATAGCTGAAATTGCNTAAACCCCATCAATTCGCACTTTTATGAACAATCTAAATGATAATTTACAATAATTATATAACTATTATGAAAATATAGTTGATGATGTTGCTCTAAATGTAGCCAATGTTAATCCCAATATGCAGTGTACCACTTCTTAAAGTTCTACTACTTTGTATGATGATGAAATAGTTGATAATTTTAATATTTTTTCTACATTTACAACAATTCAAATCAGTAGCAGGAACATTGATGAACTTCAATTCTACTTGCAGAAGCAAAAGGAGATTCGCACAAAGGAATTTCAGCGTTGGGATGGTGGCGTGAGAATGAAAAGCAATTTCTTGTTCTTTCCGCTATGGCTCGCGACATGCTGAATGTGCCAATTTCAACTGTTGCATCAGAGAGTGCATTTAGTCAAGCAAGACAACAACTAGGAGACACCAGTCACTCATTGGGAAGCAATGCTTTGGAAGTTTTAGTATGTTTCAGAGATTGGATTAGATCAGAACGAAGAAATCAAGGACGTGAAGATGTTGATAGCCCAAAAGACGAGGAACTTGGAGATATATTAACACATGGTAACCCATCTGAATTTAACACTCCAGAAGAAGGACAATCAGTTCATATTGATTATGAAGAACTTACAAGGGCGATGCAAAACCTTTGAATTTAGTACTTGTCAAATTTAGTACTTGGTTGTAACTTGTAAGTTGTAACTTAGAAATGAATTTTGGAATTTGAAATACATGTTGCACTTGCAATTTATAAGTGCAATTTTTTCCATAATCATTGTTATCTTTATATATTTTATATAAATTACAATACGTGTACAAAAACTTAAATAAAAAAGAACTGTAAACCGGACCGGCCCGACCCCTTAAACCCCTAACCCATACGGTTTAGCTTTGACCCGGATTAACCCGAACTCGTTAAACCCGTTAAGAGTAAACTGGAACTGGCCCGTAACCCCTACCCGTCCGGTTAAAAAAAATCCTACCCAGCCCGGCCTGGCCCACCCGTTAGACACCTCTAAGTTATGTATATATTCTTCTCCTTTTCTATTTTATTGTTATGTTGTCTTATTTTCCGCATGTTTTAGGCGTACCTAGTCTTAGAGACTAGGTGCCGTCACGAGACCGTTCGAAGGGAAATTCGGGTCGTGACAAGTTAGTATCAGAGCGTCTAGGTTCATAGGAGTCATAAGTCACAAGCCGATTTATTAGAGTCTCGCGGATCGGTGCGGAGACGTTCGCATGTATCTTCGAGAGGCTATGTAATTGTTAAGAACAATCATATTCCTTCGAAGTCTTTGTCGTGCTAGTTACTGTCATCTCAATTCTTAAACTCTATTCTATTCTTACTTACAGATGGTGCGCACTCGTACTGGACGTACTGATGATCAGGCACCTGAGCCCCCGTCCAGAGCCGCCAGAGGTAGGGGCCGGGGCAGAGGAAGAGCACGCAGTGCAGCCCGAGCACCGGCTAGAGTAGAGGCAGATGAGCCCCCAACAGCCACAGTTGGAGGGGCACAGGAGGTCCCTACTATTACCCCAGCCTCCAGGAGACATTGGCTCAGCTCTTGAGTTCCTTCAGTACTCTGTCTCAGGCGGGACTACTTCCGATAGCCCCAGCTACATACCAGGCCGGGGGAGGGACACAGACTCCTACAACCCGTACTCCTGAGCAAAGGGTTCATATTGGGAAGGTTCCAGAGTATATTCCTATGCCCCCAGCAGCTCCAGCTCAGCACGAGGCTAGGTTAGTTGTATCTGAGGCAGAACAACTCCGACTTGAGAGGTACAAGAAGTACCACCCACCTGAGTTCAGCGGACTAGCTTCAGATGACGCCCTGGGTTTTCTTGAGGAGTGTCATCGCATTCTCCGCACTATGGGTATTGTGGAGACGAGTGGGGTTTCCTTCACTACTTTCCAACTGAGGGGAGCAGCCTATCAGTGGTGGCATGCTTTTGAGCTGAGTAGCCCGGACGAGGCAGCTTCACTTACTTGGGCTTAGTTCTACGAGATGTTCTTACTTGAGTTTGTTCCTCAGAGCCTCAGGGATGCTTGGCGTGCGGAGTTTGAGCAGCTACGCCACGGTACCATGACTGTGTCAGAGTATGCAGTCTGTTACATCGATTTGGCTCGTCATGCACCAGCTTTGGTTGTCACAGTCAGAGAGAGGGTTCAGTGCTTTATTGAGGGACTCCACCCCAGTATTCGGACCAGCATGGACAGAGAGCTGGAGACAGATATCACTTACCAGCAGGCCGTGAGTATTGCCCGCAGGATTGAGAGTATGTTAGCCCGGGACAGGGAGGAGAGAGAGGCCAAGAGGTCTCGAGGGACGGGTCATTTTTCGGGAGTTTGTGCACCAGCAGCACGCTATGGTAGGGGTTTTGTGAGTCGCCCCATTCATTCAGCTATTCCAGCAGCCAGTGGTATTCCAGCTCCTCCTAGACCCCAGGATCCTTATTATGCACCACCAGTATCTCGTGTGCCTCCTGCTCGAGGTGCTATCACCGGCCAGTCCAGCATGCCAATTCAGAGTCAGCAGCAGCCGCCATGTCCTCCGAGGGGTTATTTTGGGTGTGGTGACCCCCGTCATGTGATCAGAGATTGCCCCAGAGCTAGGAGGGGTGCACCACCTCACTCTTATCAGGTTCCACGTCTTCCACCGGGTCCTCCAGCTATTCTCCCAGCCCCAGTTGCTACCCCACCTTCTCAGACAGATCGAGGTGGAGGTCGGGGAGGTCGAGGTCGCCCTAGAGGGGGAGGCCAAGCCATATATTATGCTCTCCCAGCACGCTCAGAGGTCGTTGCTTCAGATTCGGTCATCACAGGTATTGTCCCTGTTTGTCATACGGATGCATCCGTGTTATTTGATCAAGGTTCTACGTACTCATATGTATCTTCTTACTTTGCTTCACATTTGGGGATATCTCGGGATTCTTTGAGTTCCCCTGTATATGTTTCTACTCATGCGGGTAGATTCTCTTGTTGTAGACTATGTATATCGGTCGTGCTTGATTGTTATTAGTGGTTTTGAGACCCGGGCTGATATGATACTACTTAGTATGGTACATTTCGATGTTATATTGGGCATGGAATGGTTGTCTCCTTACTATGCTATTATTGATTGTCACGCCAAGACCGTGACGCTGGCTATGCCAGGATTACCGAGGTTAGAGTGGAGAGGCTCCTTAGAGTATACTCCCCACCGAGTCATTTCCTTTCTTAAGGCTCAGCGGATGGTCGAAAAGGGGTGTGATGCGTATTTGGCTTATGTGAGAGATGTCAGTGCTGAGACCCCTACAGTTGAGTCAGTTCCAGTTGTTAGGGACTATCCTGATGTATTTCCAGCTGATCTTCCGGGTATGCCGCCCGAAAGAGATATTGATTTCAGCATTGACTTATTGCCGGGCACTCAGCCCATTTCAATTCCTCCCTATCGCATGGCTCCTCCTGAGTTGAAGAAGTTGAAGGAGCAATTTCAAGAGTTGTTTGATAAAGGTTTCATCAGGTCCAATGTATCACCTTGGGGTGCTCCGGTATTATTTGTGAAGAAAAAAGATGGTTCGATGCGTATGTGTATTGACTACCAGCAGCTGAATAAGGTGACAGTGAAGAACAGGTACCTATTGCCTCGCATTGATGATCTATTTGACCAGTTACAGGGTGCTAGGGTGTTCTCCAAGATAGATCTGCGTTCGGGGTATTGTTGATACCCAAGTTTTCCTCAAATTATTTTTAAACTTGTATATAAGCTTACAAGATCACTCTTTGTAATAATGAGTATTTTTCCTAATTTTTCCATATTTTTATCTAAATTATTTCCCTATTTATTTAATATTGTATATTTTTTTAATTCATAAATTGTGCTCTAAAATAATTTCAAAATTGTTTCCCAGCTCAGTATGTCATTTATAATCACTTTTTACTTATTAAAATCCAATTACGAATTTAAAATTGTTTCGTAAATTGGCCACTTGGGTCTTATTTAATTTCAATTACGATAATTTTGCAATTATATCCCAATTGAACATTGTGTATTATTTTAATTCAAAACTTATGCATTTTTTACACTTAATATAATTTAATTACTGTAATTTAATCTATTTAAACTCAATTTCATTTTTTGTACAATTATTGGTTGTTTATTTAATTATTTATCTATTTTTGAGTATTTAATATCTAGCCATTCATTATTTAAAATCTAGCCTAATTAACCCCAACCCAAACCCAATTAAAATACCCAACCCAGATCATAAACGACCCAGCCCAAAACCCATCAAATACCCGACCCAATCCCAAGCCAATCTGAGCCGTTGATCAGATCAGATCAACGGCCCAGATTTTTATTACCTAAATTAAACTCACCTAACTCCTCCCCCTCGTCTCATTCCCTTCGAGACGGTTCATCTCTCTATCTCTCTCTATGACTCTCCAGAAGTCTCCTTGACTTCGTCTTCTCCGATGGACTCCAGTCATCTTCTCCGGTGGATTCTCACCGGAACTTGGATTCCCTGTCATCTCCTGGTCATCCACTCGCCTCTCACCTGCTTAGTGATACCCTGAGTTCTTCAGACAAGCCTGGAGCGGTCCACTCACCTCCTTTGAGCCTCTTGCCATTTTCCGGCTTTTCCCTGGCCGTTTGAGTAAGTGTTACAGTCTCTCCGGCCTAAATCTATGCCATCTCAGAGGTTTGCCCTCTTTTCTGGGTTCCACGAAACCCTAATCTTCTATATCTTGGTTTTTCTTTTAAGATTCGTTTTACATTTACAATATTATGAAGTTTCTCTATTGTTTTCTCCGGAAAATCTCATCATTTTAAACAACTTCAAAACTAGGGTTCCTCGACCCACTTTTAAAACAGTTCTTCTTTCGATTTAGCTACCTATACTATGTTTATACGAGTATTTTGTGATTCCTTGTTGCCTTGAACATTATGGTATCCCTATTTCCCATGAATGCTTCAAGTTTTTTTGACTGTATTATGCTTTGTTCATTAGAGTTTCTAATCTTTGCTTGTATCATGTTTTCCTTGTTATTTTCTTATTACTGAGTTCATGAGAGTCCTTAATTTCACATGTTTTACTACTAGGGTTTCTGACCTCTTGCCTGTGACTTATTCGATTCATCACTGATGCTCCTATTTGAATCCTTGATTCTCTATGGTTTCAGCTTGTTAGGGTTCCTGATTTATTATTTGTGAACCCTGGATTCCTTGTAATTTGAGAGCTTATTGATTGTTTACCTATTGATTTTATACTGCCTTTTTGTGTAAGAATCCCCGGGCTTGTGATGTTTTCCTTGGATACATGATTGTGTATTCCCTCTGTAATCCTGTACTAATTTTGGATTCTTTCCATATTTATGTGATGCCTTCCTTGAATAGGTGATTCTGTATGTCCTTTGTAATTTTGTACCAAATTTTGAGTGCTTTCCTTACTCATATGATACTTTCCTTAACTATTTTGGATTCCCTGTGAGTGAAATTGAATCCGAGATCCCTTTCAGTTGATTTTCAAACTAATGCCCTAGTTTACTTTATAAATGTAATGTTATTTCAACCTTCCTTAATTATATACTATGTACTTGGCTTTATTTATGTATTATGTGATTTCCTTGTCCCAAATGAAGCAAAATCAGTCTTATGAATTGATTGCTTTTCCATTTGAACTTGACTACTTAATCGAAGGAGTCCGGTATTTTAATTGATACTAATTGGTTGTATTTCCATAATTATGCATCCTTTACCTATGTGACTACTCATCTTTCCAACTATATATACCATGTTTTCTCTCTTTACACACACTCTACACACACTCTTGATCACACAAACACACACAGACATCAATACACTATACTACTATCTTGTGCTCTAATAGTGCTATCATTTTGCTCTCTTCTGCTTTACTCTCTCTCTTAACACTGGTATGTTCTAATTTGATTTTATAAAATCCTCAAACAATATGTTTCAATTTTGGTTAAGATTCTTGTTATTTCTTTTGTGCTTTTACTTATGGTTCTATTGCCTACCGTGTAACTAGTATGATCTCTCTTCTTCTTCTAGCCTAACATGACTCCTGTTTGTTTTTTGTTGAGTTGTCATTATGGCCTATGTGATCTTTTACTTCTTCTTTCTGCATATTTAGCATCTCTTTATGTATGTTTCTTCATCAATTGTCTGGCTTCTAATGCACCTATAATACTAGTATTCTCAGACTTGTATCTATGATATATGATAAACTCTTGGCATATCATACTCTGTGAAAATATGTAACTTTGTGCTAAGGATCAATTACTGCAAAGATGTTGCTATCATTACTTGTCCTAATCCATTTCCCCTCTTTGTGTTTGCTTTCTTGAATTCTGCATACTTGTTGAGTTGTGACCATTCTACTGCTTCCTTTTGCAAACTAATTTTACATAAAAAAATCTTTGTATCATTCTCTAAAGTCATGTTATTTCAAAACTCCTTTTCAAACTTAACTCTTTTACTACTCCTTCCTGCACTTCACACTAATCTTAGACCTTTAGGTTCCACCCCATCAGTGTGAGCATTGCCTAGGGACCTTGAGTTCCCTCTTAACTTTGACACACTGAGGCAGGTAACTCTACACTGCACCTATCTCAACTTTGGCAATTGTTGGGTGCTGGTATTGGCCAGGGCCCTCACAAGGACCTTTAGGAGCTTTGCCGCACCCAGACTATGTATGGCTGTGAAGCTCGAAGGGGGTGAGGTTGGAAGGTTGGGCCTATTTGAAGGCTCTCTATAGAATAACTTCTTATTTTTCTTTGCAATTACTGTAATTCATTTGCTATGGTCTGTAATAATTTGTAAATAAACTATTGGGGCTGGATAGTGAATATGGGAGGGAATTATGCATGTTTAGTGTAGTATGGGTAGAAATCATGACTTAGGCTTTATTTCCCTATGTGCGCAATAGTATCATGCTTAGGACATGCATATTATACATTAAAAATCATGTTTAGGTTCTTCATTTTAACATATCTATTATATTCACGCCTAGTATAACTAAATGAGTAACAAAGACTGTCATAATGTATTGCCCATGCATTTTGTAAACATGACATATAGAAACTATGGCTTAAGGTGACACTTTGTGCATTAAACATCCTTCCCTTAAGACTTTTTATTTGTCAGAACCTGAACGCCTAGTTAACATAATTTAATACTCTCATAAAATATGGTTAACCTATTTAAAACAATTTCCTACAAACATGTATCTATAAAAATCAGAATCCAAACGTGCATGTTCACTCTTTAAAATAAGTAGGCAATGTATACGACGCCTAGGCAAACCTTAGGCCTAATAAGTATTAAAATAAAATCAATCATGTTCTTCTAGTTTAATCAGTTCCTTCAAACATTTTGAACCCTGTTGCTCCCACTCCTGTTTTATTTCACTAAAGCTCATTTATTTTTTAAACAGTCTCGAAGTTGTGCCTCTATTTCCTTTTACTGATTTTCACTGACTCTTGTCCTATTATATTTTCAAACTACTGGGATTTCAAAAGATGCCTCATTCTGCTCAAAATCGTGCCATTTCGAATCCTTGCTTTGTATGTCTTTCAAGTCACTATATTTTGATACCATTTTACTACTTCTTTTCCTACAGTTTTTTGAAAACTGATAATTATTACTCTATGTTGAGCCAATATATTTAGTCCCTTATCTTTTAAAATTACTTCAAACCCATGCTTTAATGAGTTTCATCTATGTTTACAGAAAGCTTAAAATCACTGCATATTTTAAAGTTTTACCGCTGCCTTTAGCTACTGTATATTTTGAAATCAACTATCAGTCTTAATTAAAGTTTCTGCCTTCCTTAAGTTTTCTAACCCAAATTCCTACTATTTTGCTAAAATTCCTATTTTCGAACTCCTGTCCTGAGACTTTAATCATGTTTGAGACGTGCTACTTACATGCCTATGTGTGGAGGGACCTGTGAGCCTTTCTTTGTCCCTATATATTCCCTTTTATGTGCAGTCCTACTTTTTTTGTATGTTGCCTAGTATTTTATCCTTTCAACCTAAGGGTTCAGCCTAGTTCCTGCTTTGTAGGATTAGTAGTCCTAAACACCCTCCAGGACTCATAGGATGGGACGGGTAATGGCACGCAATAGGCATTCGTGACCAACACACGCATTTTTAACAACCTTTACGGGGTGGGAAGGGTAGAATACGGATATGATGACCGGTGCGCTAATACCACGTGTAGCCGCCTCTTCGAGGTGTCACATACCGGGTATTGCATTGAAGTGATTCGTATTACTTTAAACCTAGGACCATTCTTTTCAAATGTTTTTTCTAATGTTATTTCAAAACCTTTAAAGATTTTCATACTTGTTTTAAATCCCCTCTTATATAAACCTTACTTGTTATTTGCTCACCGTCCAAATTCACAAAACTTATTGGCTGGGACCCACAGTTGTGGATCTTGAGGGGTGCCTGACACCTTCCCCTTGGGATAATTTCAAGCCCTTACCCAATCTCTAGTAACGCGAACTAGTTCATGAGTTATCAACTCTAGGTTCCCTAACGCACCATAAAATCGTTAGGTGGAGACTCTTCCTTAAACCCTCTTCCTTTAAGGAGTTGTCCAGAATGTCATAAACCCGATCTGTCTGTACCTAACCCGTGCGATAGAAAAAGGGGGTGCGACAGGTATCATCAGTTGAAGATTCGGGAGCCAGATATCTCGAAGACCGCCTTCAGGACTAGATATGGCCACTATGAGTTCCTTGTTATGTCATTTGGGTTGACCAATGCCCTAGCAGCCTTCATGCACCTGATGCACAGTGTATTTTGGCCTTATCTTGATACTTTCGTCATCATGTTCATTGATGACATTTTAGTATATTCTCGGTCCCAAGAGGACCATGAGCAGCATTTGAGGGTCGTGCTTCATACTTTGAGGGAGAAGAAATTGTATGCCAAATTTTCTAAGTGTTAATTTTGGCTTGATTCTGTGGCATTCCTAGGCCATGTGGTGTCTTCTGATGGGATCAAGGTAGATCCAAAGAAGGTGGAGGCGGTTCAGAGTTGGCCTAGACCGTCTTCAGCTACTGAGATCCGCAGTTTCCTCGATTTTGTTGGATAATATCGCCGTTTTGTGGAGGGATTTTCATCCATTTTAGCGCCCATGACCATACTTACCCAGAAGAGTGCCCTTTTTATATGGACGGAGGAGTGTGAGGAGAGATTTCAGAATCACAAGATAGCCCTGACTACAGCCCCTGTGTTGGTATTGCCTACCGGGTCCGGGTCCTATACAGTCTATTGTGATGCTTCGAGGATTGGCCTGGGAGCGGTGTTGATGCAGGACGGTAGGGTGATTGCCTATGCATCCAGACAGTTGAAGGTATATGAGAAAAACTACCATATTCATGACCTCGAGTTGGCAGAGATTGTTCATGCCCTGAAGATATGGCGTCATTATTTATATGGTGTTCCCTGTGAGATATTCACGGATCACCGGAGTTTGCGGCACATATTCAAGCAGAAGGATCTTAATTTGCGCCAGCGTAGGTTGTTGGAGTTACTCAAGGATTATGACATCACTATACTATACCACCACGGGAAGGCCAATGTGGTGGCCAACGCCTTGAGTCGCCGGGCAGAGAGTCTGGGAGTATGGCATATCTTCATGCAACTGAGAGGCCTCTAGCCTTGGATGTTCAGTCCTTAGCCAGTCAGTTCGTGAGACTGAATCTTTCGGAGCCTCGCCGGGTATTTGCTTGTGTTGTTTCTCAATCTTCTCTTTATGAACGCATTCGGGAGCGCCAGTATGATGATCCCAACCTTCTGGCTCTTCAGGATAGAGTTCAGCGGGGTGATGCCAGGGATGTGACCATAGGTGATGATGGTGTGATGAGGATGCAGGTCCGTAATTGTGTGCCCAATGTAGATGGGCTTCGAGAGTTGATTCTTGAGGAGGCCCATAGTTCACGGTATTCCATCCATTCGGGTACCGCAAATATGTACAAGGATCTGAGACAACACTATTGGTGGCGAAGGATGAAGAAGGATATAGTGGAGTTTTTAGCCAAGTGTCTCAACTGTCAGCAAGTCAAATGTGAGCATCAGAGACCGGGAGGGTTACTGCAGCAGATTGAGCTTCTAGGGTGGAAGTGGAAGCGGATCACCATGGACTTTGTGGTTGGACTTCCTCGGAATTTGAGGAAGCATGACGCTATTTGGGTGATTGTGGACTGGCTGACCAAATCAGCCCATTTCATTCTAGTGTTGACTACATATTCATCTGAGAGGTTGGCTGAGGTTTATATCAGAGAGATTTTTCACCTCCACGGTATTCCAGTATCCATCATTTCAGACAGAGATACGTAGTTCACTTCACGGTTCTGGAGAGCCGTTCAGCAGGAGTTAGGCACCAGGGTGGAGTTGAGTACAACCTTTCACCCTCAGACGGACGGGCAGTCCGAGCACACGATTCAGATTCTCGAGGATATGCTATGTGCCTGTGTGATAGATTTTGGAGGGTCATGGGATCGATACTTGCCTCTTGCAGAGTTTGCTTATAATAACAGCTACCAGTACGGCATCCAGATGGCGCCATATGAGGATTTGTATGGCAGGCGGTGCAGGTCTCCAGTGGGATGGTTTGAGCCGGGTAAGGCCCGATTGTTGGGTACAGACTTGGTTCAGGATGCCCTGGACAAGGTGAAGGTGATTCAGGAGAGACTTCGCACAACTCAGTCCAGGCAGAAGAGTTATGCGGACCGGAAGGTTCGTGACTTGGAATTTATAGCTGGTGATCGGGTTTTGCTTTGGGTATCACCTATGAAGGGCGTCATGAGGTTCGAGAAGAAGGGTAAGCTGAGTATGAGGTTCATTGGCCTTTTTGAGGTATTGCAGCGGGTTGGGGAGGTAGCCTATGAGTTGGCCTTGCCTCTTAACCTAGCAGGAGTTCATCCGGTATTCCACGTTTCCATGCTTCGGAAGTATCACGATAATCTGAATCATGTTTTGGATTTCAGCTCAGTCTAGTTGGACAAGGATCTATCATATGTTGAGGAGTCTGTGGCTATATTGGACAGGCAGGTAAGAAAGCTCAGATCTAAGAATATTGCCTCAGTTAAGGTTCAGTGGAGGGGTCATCCGGTCGAGGAGGCGACTTGGGAGACCGAGCAAGATATGCGGAGTCATTACCCTCATCTTTTCACAGCTTCAGGTATGTTTCTATACTCGTTCGAGGACGAACGGTTTTCTTAAGAGGGGGAGAATGTAACGACCCGGTCGGTCGTTTTGAGAGTTAGCGCCCCGAGCCCCTAATAACTGCTTCTCCCATGTCTAATTATGCTATTGAAACTTGTCGGAGCGTTGAGTGGTGAAATCCGGAGTGATTTTAAACACATAGTCCTTAAATGTGGATTTTAGCTTTCGAAATCAGGCTGTAGCTAGAACTGTGTGAAGACGTACCCGTAATGGAATTACGTCGACTCCGTTAGCTTCGTTGGGTGATTTCAGGGTTAGGAGCATGTTCGAAATGTGTTTTCGGGGTCGGTTGTAGATTTAGGCTTGAATTGGCGAAAGTTAGAATTTCGGCGATTTAGACCGATAGGTGAAATTTTGATACCGGTCTTGGAATGGAATTCCGAAAGTGACAGCAAGTCCGTAATGTCATTTATGACATGTGTGCAAAATTTGAGGTCATTCGTATGAGTTTTTACGTGATTCGGCATCAAATGTGGATTTTAGAAATTTCATAAGTTCTTAGGCTTGAATCTATGCATATTTGATGATTTGGATGTTATGATATGTGTTCTTAAGGATCGACCAAGTTTGAATGAGTTATTAGGGTTGATTGGTAATTTTGGTTGAGGTCCCGGGGGCCTCAGGTGTGTTTCGGGTGCCCAAACGGGCATATTTTGGCCTAAGTCTTTGCTAGTTTTTGCTGGTTTTACAACAGCAGATGTTATTCACTGAGATCGTGTGAGTAAGTCCGCGATCACGTAGTGTAAGGATGAGGTTGTCAGGAATTTTGCCTCACGATCGCACAATTCTAATCGTGATCGCATAGGGTATCTCAGGCCTGGGGGTGTTAGGATAATTGCTCTACGCGGTCGCGTGAAGCCAACTGTGATCGCATAGCTGTGAGGGCAGAAGGTCCGCGATCGCAGACCTTTAATTGCGATGAAGGAATTTTAGGCGCGTGGTAGAATTCTCTTCGCGATCGCGACTATGTGTCCGCGATGGCATAGAAGAAACACCTGGGCAGAATATTAAAACCTCAATTCGAGGGTTTAAGCCTATTTTCATCATTTTTGAATTTGAAAGCTCGGGAGGGGTTATTTTTGAAGACCTTTGTACTTGGGTAACTTGGTTAAGTGGCTTCTATCCATCTTAGATCAATTTCCATGATTCCAATCTTAAATCCAACCTTTAATTTCGAAAATTTTGGGTAGAAAATGGGAAAAATGGGATGAACTTCATAGACCAAAATATTGAGTTTTGATTGAGTGTTTGATCTCCGATTTGAGATATTCTGATATAGTTAGACTCGTGAGTGAATGAGTGTCCCGAAAATATATTTTTTACCCGATTCTGAGACGTGGGCCCGGGGGACTTTTTGGGCGAATTTCCTAATTTCGCGTATTAGCTTTGAATTTATTAGTTATTTTGATTCCTTGAAGTGATATTTACATTATGTAATCGACTTGAATAGATTTGGGCCACCCAGAGCCGGATACTCGTGGCAAGAGCGTGGTATTGAGTTGATTAGCACAGTCAAGGTAAGTGGTTTGCCTAACTCTGTGTTGGGGACTTCCCCTAAGGCATTTTAATACTCATTTCGTTATGTGGACACCGTGTACGTGAGGTGACGAGTGCGTACACGGGTCTTTGCTGCTAAAATTCCACTTTTTCTTCCATTACATAACTTATTTTCATTCCTATATTAATGTGTTCTGTCTTAACTGAGTAGTTAGCTTAAGAATAAGCATGTCTACCTGTCCTTACTTGAATTCCTATTATTTGCTACTATTTTCACCATGCTTAGTTAGTTTCACCTTATTCTTGACTGTTGCTTTCTTGAACTGTTTAATTAGCTGCACCCGACATACTTCTGCATTGCATATTTAAATTGGAACTACGGACTGAGATCCGGGAGCTTTCCCCCTGTACTACATAGCATATTTAAATTGGGACTACGGACCGAGATCCGGGAGTTTTCCCTCTGTACTGCATAGCATATTTAAATTGGGACTACGGACTGAGATCCGGAAGCTTTCCCCCTGTACTGCATTGCATATTTACTGTTGAGATATATGTTGTGCTGAGCCGAGGGCTCTCTTTTACTATTCCTTTCCGCTTACCTTTACTACTGTTTTGCCTTGAGTCTATTATCTATCTCTGCTTAGATCGTCTTATTTTTAAACATCCAGTAGAGCCTTAACCTGAACTCGTCACTACTTGACTGGGGTTAGGCTTGGCACTTACTGGGTACCGATTTTGAAGTACTCATACCCTTTTCTGCGCATTTTATCCCCATGTGCAGATCCAGGTACCAGCACACAGCACTGTGGCTAGAAGTATCTTAGTAGCTGCTCAGGAGACCGCGAGGTAATTCTGCCGCATCCGTAGAATCTCATGAGTCCCCTTCTACTCCAGTATAGATATAGGAGATATACATATATATTTTCCTTATTCCTTTGTATAGAGCTACAGTAGCACAGAGCTTGTGATTTTTTGACGTTCCGGGTTTTGGGAAAGTAAGAGTTGTAAATGCCGAGCGCTAAGTTATATATATGTTCTTCTCCTTTTCTATTTTATTGTTATATTGTCTTATTTTCCGCATGTTTTAGGTTTACCTAGTCTTAGAGACTAGGTGCCGTCACGAGACCGTTCGGAGGAAAATTCGGGTCGTGACATATTTGCAACTTGTATCACATGTTTAGTTGAATTACTTTCTTTTCTTGATTTCTGAATTCATTACTTAACTATTTTTTGTAGGTAAAAGAAAATTTTATTTATCTTCCCCTGACAAATCCATTTACAACTCAGTACACATGCTATGGCTATAAGCTATTTTCATTAAGCTTACTTTTATGCATCCCTACTAGTTAGGTTTGCTCTATAGTATCCTATCAATACAATTAATTACTTAACTATGGAAGTTCTTTACCTGAAATTGTTGTCCTTGGAATATCATTTATTCATGTGTTGTGTTTTGGATTTCGTGTTATTGTTGAGGTGACTGTTTGGTTGTTTGCACGAGGTTTATGTTGTGTTGTTGTTATTGTTGCACGAGGTTTCTGTCGTGCGGTTGTTATTGTTTGCACGAGTTTTCTTCCGATCGGTTGTTATTGTTGCACGGGGTTTCTGTCGTGCCGTTGTGATTATTGATATGTATGCGGTGGTATAAGCTCTATGTGTTGAAATGCATACGGCGAAATAAGGTGGGCTTGATACGCGTGGCTAGCAGGGGAACTACTAGAAGACATGCGGTGTGATAAGGTGGGCTAAAACACGGGATGCTATTCGTAAAAATGATTTTCAAAAACCAAATATAAAGGCTCCCGCGGTGATATAAGGAAAGACTGTGATTTGTTTTTACGATTTGGGGCTACGAGGCTATACCTCGGGAGTGCCTTGTTGATATTCTTTATTTGTTGTATTGTTTGGTTCTTATTTTCCCTAACATGTAAAATTCTTGTTTTCCTTTCTTGTTGTATTAGCTTTTCTTGATTTCCGTGTTGTTATTTACCGTAAATTCTTCATTGTTCACTTATTTGTCATCTTCATTATAGCATTATATTTTCTGCCTTGTTTCTAATTTTCACCAGCAGGGCCTTGACTGACCTCGTCACTACTCTACCGAGGTTAGACTTCACACTTATTGGGTACCTTTGTGGTGTACTCATACTACGCTTATGTATATATTTTTGTGCAAATCTAGGTATATCCTATCAGCCTCGATATTAGTGCGTTGTGTCGCTGCTTTGGTCTCAAGGTACACATGTCCGCGTCCGCAGGCCTCGGAGTCCCCTTCTACCCTATTTTTCTTAATTTTTGTATGTTTTGATAGACAATGATGTATAGGATTGTTAAGCATTGTATTTAGAGCTTGTGACTTATATCTCACCGAATTTTGGGAAATTGTACGTATTGAGCTTATAGTCTATTGATGAAATTTTTGAAGTTTTGAAATTTTAAGTTTTTATTTGATGTTTGCGCTTATTGTTTGGCTTACCTAATCTTAGAGATTAGGTGCCGTCACGACATCCTACAGAGGGAATTTGGAGTCGTGACAACAGACCTCATTTATAAGAATACACTGGGTTATTGTTGATGTTATTTTTTAATTAAAAAATTAGAATTTTCATAGGCTTCCAACCTGAGTTCTTCTAATTCATTCACCTAAAAAATCTATATTTACCAGCACAGGTTAATTCAAAGTTCAGCGCTTTCATGTCCGAAAAGCTTTGTGTTCAAATTAACTAAAAGATGACAAACTTTCCAACGATTAATCTGTATGAAAATGTACCAATTGGCATTTTAAATACTTTTCAACAATAAAAGATAATATAATCCTATTATTATACATAGATAAAAATAGTAAAAAAAATTAGAATATCGTAATGGTACTAAGAACAACAATAATAAGGTATAGGTTGACTATTAATGAAAATAATTAATACAATACAATACTATTATATACAAAACGTTGGTACAAGTAATAGCATAATAATAATATAAAAGTACTTAGGAGATTCTTAATAATAAAGTGTTATGAAGTAGTATTGTCAATGAAAAAGGAAAAGAAAACTCACAATACTTACTATTATAGAAACGTTAGTACTAATAATAGCAATAATTACAGTAGAAGTTTTTAATTTAAAAAATAATAATAATTTCTCAAATTAATACTGAAATATTTAATTTAAAGTAGATTTGTGTGAATCCCGATAACGACGCCAAAGTTTGACGAAGCCAATGTATATAGGATTTTTTACTCATATCCTATCAAATTCTAGTACAATTTATGATATTGTCCCATAAAGAATGAAAAATCTATGCTACATAGTTGTAATATCTTGACTACTATTTGAGAGAATTAAATTGATGAAAGGTGGGTTTGGAAATACAAGATTAAAACGAATTACTTCCGAAGGATTTATATTTTTAAAAAAATAGGAATCATTGAATTCACTTGATATATCATTACAATAAAATTTCAATTTCACGCATATTTCTCTAAAGAATCATTTCTTATTGCTATTATAGGCTTCTCTGAAGCAATTGTTGAGATCATTCATATATTGATTGCTAACTATTGGTACTCGGTGATCATCAATGGCACTAGGTTCGGGTTCTTCAATCAACTAGAGGCCTTAAACATGGTGATCCTTTATTCCTTGCGCTGTTAATTCTAGCAAGGGCACTCAATCACCTTCAACAAGAGGGACCTGATGATCTTGTTCTATTCACTTGAGGGGATAAACACTCTATAAAGCTGACCACCTGCTACAGATGATACTTTTAAAATCAACACTAATGGGAGCTACATGATTAACCAAAATAAGGCTGGAGCTGGGGAATTGTTATGAATAAAAATGGAAAGATGATAATGGCTGTTGCCTATCCTACTCAATTAATTAAAAAATAAACGTACTAGGTGTTTGGCCTTGTCAGGGGTGGCAATGGAGCGGCGCGAGTTGAGCCGTAACCCACAAAGTTTCAACCCGCACCTTCCCCACCGCATAACTTTTTTTCTGATTTTCAACCGCCTCGCATCAACCCGCCCCCACCCGCCCTGCTTTTTTTGTTGTTATGATTTTGTAGATCTGAAAAATCAAGATTTAATTATTATTGCAATGAATATAAAGATTCCGAACATAAATTGCAAAGAAAAAAAAAAAAAAAAAAAAAAAAAAAAAAAAAAAAAAAAAAGAGAAGTCATGGACATTTAGTGAACTGCTATTTTTGTAGTTTTCTTTTCGTAGAATATGATATATTTTAGAGTGACAAAGCATTCGGTGAAGAAATATTCATATAATATCCAATCTCTTAATAAGTAGTATTTCATATTCATAAAAAACAAATTTAACTTCAATTTTATTTTTGATTACAAGTTCTTATAGTCACAAAAACATATTTACATAAGTTTCAAAAATTTTATAAACATGCATGCAAATACTATAATATGTTTAAAATATTCAGTGTCCAATAAAAGTTTAGACATTTGGAGAAACATAATTAAAACATATATTCACAATAATTTGAACATTTAAAATATGAGGTAAATAACTTTTTATAATATGTTAAATTGTGCTGACCGTTTAAAAATTTATTACATCATCAGCGATACAAAGCAAATACTTTATAAAATGTCAATTAGTAACCCCCGGCCCGCCCCCAACAAAACAACACACACAAAAAAGAGCTTTAACGGAAATTCTCTTTCCTTTTTCTCCACCACTTCTATTTCTTTTCTTTCAAACCCGCACAGGTTTCACCCCAAACCCGCAACCGCACCGCACTCGCCTCGCCCCGCTTAAAGACAAACTCGCATCGCACCAGCATAAGATTAAACCTGTCCCACCTCGTACCCCGCACCGCACCATTGCCATCCTTACTTGTCATTAGCTATATATTACGTTGGACTTTATTGTTTGTTCATAATGTAAGTGATTTGTCTTTTTCCTTTTTCAAGTTAGCAAAATCGTTTATTGGTTTTCTCTAGTGTCGCATATGTGCAAAACGTTAGCCTTCTAATAAAATTCACCTTATCGTTTTTTTATATAGAATATACCATCTCTTGTGAGGCTAGTTTGGTCTGTTCTTAAGGATAATTTTATAGATGGACATCCGAGCTAACTTTTAATTTATCATAAAAAGTTATATAACACTAACTTTCATACCATAAAATAATTAATCTATGTCTTTATATCACGAAAAATAAGAAATGCCAGAAAATGATAATCGGGTCCCAGAAAACAATTTTCCCATTCTTGTATAATCTGAAAGTTAAAGGGTAAAGGTTAAAGGGTCGTAGGTTAAAGGGTAGTCGAGTGATTTTCCTTTTTGTCTCGGTTTTTCTCTTTGTACCGACGAGTATGATAGTGTTTTGTCTAGCACTGCTAGCGATTTATGTTGATTTTCACACTTTTGCATAATATTTGTGTTACTGCTTTTCCATTTATTTGTTGTCTCTCACGTTGCTGATATTATTTTTCGGGTTTTGTTGTCACAGATCTATAGTCTCTGAGCTGAGGGTCTTCCGGTAACAGCCTCTCTACCTTTTCTGGAGTAGGGGTAAGGTCTGTGTAAACTCTACCCTCCCCAGATCTCACTGGTGGGATTTTATTAGGTTGTTGTTGTTGCAGTATAAGCCGAAAGTTGATGAGAGAGCAGAAGAGTTTGAGCTGCATACGTAGTTGAGAAAGTAAAACCAACCAACAAAATGATGTTCTGTGGGTTGCTATATATTTTTTGGGTCATCTTTTGAAATACTTGAGTGGTAGAGTTGAGCGTGCGATTGACAACCCTCGTGAGCATCATTGTGTGTTTCAAACAAGTACATTAATAACTCAAGAGAAATGAGAAAATTATTGTTTTTCATTTATATTCCGGAAGAAATAATAAATGGACTAATTGTTTAGGGCATTTTGCCATATTTGAGGGCGTTGAGATCAGCATAGTACTTTGTTATCCATCCTTCAATGATTTCAACCTCTGTTTTCCTTTGCATGGTTAACCATTCTGGATCAGTTGGCTTGCTAGTAAGTATGTCTAGACAATGGGAACCTACAAAAATAAATAAAAGGAAATGAAAAGAATTAAGAAGAATTCACAATTTCATTCTAGAGAACAACAAAAAAATTAAATCCATAGTATTAGATCGAGGTGCCGAGGGTCTATTGGAAACAGTCTCTCTATCTTGTCAGGTAGGGTAAAGTGTGTGTACACACTACCCTCCTCATACCCTACTTGTGGGATTATACTGGGTATGTTGTTGTTGTAGTAGTATTAGCTCGAGTTCGTACAGTTTTTTTTATCCCAATATCAGTTGTCTTGGAAAATTGAATGTGTCTAAAAATATTTGATATTTTAGAAAATAAGAAGGTGTTTATCAACAATTATTTAAATCAGTATATACTTAATGTTTATGTAGTTCATTGTTAATTAAGTGAGAAAAATTTTAAAAGACAAATAATATGGATAACTATTATAAGCAACAAATTTGTAAGATTTATGATTGATGTTGATGCTTTTACTAATATTTCCTATTCTATGATAACATACAACATGAGCTCCTTTTGTTTGGAAAGTAATAATGGCATACCGTTACGCGTGTGGACAGCTCGTAGACTATGAGATATGTCTTGCAAAACCCTAAAAAAACAAAAACAGACAAAGAAATATTAATACAAGACATACAACATGAATTAGGTCAACAATTTAATATATGTCACCAAATAGTAAAAGGAAAAAACTTTGTCAAGGACGTACCCTGCACTACTGTAAGGATCTCTTAGCCCATTTGAGAAAATGATGTTGCTAGCAAATCTATGAAGATTTAATTTGATATCCTGCAAATTCACTCATGTAAGTTTAGATATTTGGTAATACATAAAAAAAAAAAAAGACAGTCCGGTGCATAAAATGTTCTGTGTTTACACAGGGCTCGGGGAAGTACCACACCACTAATGATGTGATGCAGGCAGCTTATCATGTGTTTCCACGGCTCAAACCTTTAATCTATACGTCATATGGAGACAACTGTAGTGTTAATCTGAGCCTAAATATCTAATGCATAAGGGAAAAGTAAAATGACAAAACATATATTATAAGGAAAAGCTGTAAATTGAAGTAAATTTAGAGGATGAGAAGTATACATGTCCACCGTAATAAGTTGTGATCCAGTGTGGACGAGGGGAGACACCATAGTTGCTCTTGCAGTCATCTATGAACTCATCCAAATTAAAAGGAGCTGAATAAAACATTGTATCATTTTTGCCTCGCCCTATAGGCATCACCATCTCACTGCATGTCTGAAAAAAACAAAACTAGCTAATTAATTTCTAAATTATATTTACTTCAAAATATCTGTTGAATTCGGTATAAGTTCTTGAACTAATTCCACCTTTAAAAATATTGGTTCCAAAGTTAATATTTGTCGAAAAATATTAATTGTCCACATATATAATATTTATGTGGCGTGTCAATCCAGTTCGCGGTAATGTCATGTTCATCTTTCCATCAATTCTTCA
Source organism: Nicotiana undulata (assembly GCA_005239495.1). Classification (NCBI taxonomy): domain Eukaryota; kingdom Viridiplantae; phylum Streptophyta; class Magnoliopsida; order Solanales; family Solanaceae; genus Nicotiana; species Nicotiana undulata. Next base: position 38,910 of record ML292183.1, read on the forward strand.
CTTAAATATTAGACTTTTATTTGCATTAAAATTTGAACCCGTGGTCTGCCTTGAATCCACGCATTACACATTGTGCTCTTACCGCTGAACCAAAGTTGAGAAAGTTTTTAATGCGTACTTACTTGCCATCTCCATCCCATGTTGGTTTCACTAGGTTGATTATACAAATTTGTATTGTAACAAGTCAAATTCCCTTGAGATGCAACAATTCCAGCATAAATACGATCAAGAACATGACTTCTTTTGTGTGCACCATCAATTCCTCCACAAACTACTGTCACTGGATATGTTGGTGGCTTATTATACTGAGCTGCTATTGCATATATTGAATCCAAATAATCCTTCAATTCAGAAGAATTATTCAAGTGCCTGAAGTCCAAGAAATCAAGATTAATTAAATTGAATAAAGATAGGTGGAAAAAAAGACATTTTTTTAAATATTTAAAAGAAAAAGAAATTAAAGATTACGAGCAAGTCTTGAATTTCCGACTGAGATAGGAGAGTCCATTTTTTCTAGAAGCAATCTCGTCAATTATAGACCATGATTTTCGTATAGTTCGGTAGCAAGTCTTACTCACTTCCTGAAATAATTGTGGAAATTAACTTGTTAGTTAACACAAAGGAAAACTTAAACAAGATAATAAAATATCTGATTTATAAATTAAATTAATGATTTTCTTACTTTAAAATCCTTAGTGACAATCGAATAATATCCATTTTGTGGAGTGATGTCATCAAAATAAAGAATAGGAGCTGATGAAGCTAGAGCACCAAGAGCTATATGAGGATACTTCATTCGAAACCACGAAGCCAGCACTGAAAATTTCAAAATAAAAAAAAAAACAAAAAAGAGAAAAAGGGTTTTAATAAAATTCCAACTTTACATTACGTAAAAACTAAAAAGACCAAAAAAGGGAAAGAAGGAAGATTTTTTTATTTCTTACTTCCTCCATAGGATCCTCCAATGACGATAATAGGAGAATTTTGTGCTGAGAATTTTTCTTTAACATGCAGAAGAAGTTCTGCATAATCAGCTATAGCTTGTGCTGAATTGAAATAACCTCTTCTATCTTCATCTTTTAGAGCTTCTTCCATTGTTCCAAATGGTATTGATTTTCCATAATACCTATGCTGAAAAATTGTATGCAAAATTTTTTATCAAAAATTAAAGAAACTCCAAATCATAAGTCTTTAATATCTTTTTGGTTTAACCATCTTATATCTGAAGGCAGCCTGGTGCACAAAGCACCACGCAATCACGCAGGATTGAGAAAAGGGTGCACCCCTAAGGGTATAATGTACAAAGTCTACCCTAATGGCTGCAATTTTTACGGCTCGAACTGTGACCTGTAGGGCGGTTGTGATTTAGATGGATAAATTAAACTTACCTCCATGTAAACAAGAAGAGCCTTAAAACGAGGGGCAAAATCAGTAAGAAATCCAATACCAAGAGGATCAGTATCAATGGAAGATTCAGCACCAAGATAAGCAAAAATTGGGGAGTTAGAATTAGAACCACCCCAATACTTAGAATTAATTATGTATCTTTGCTTAAAAGTGGAATAACTTTTAGGTCCATAATTGAAATGATCAAGTGTTTGTGTATAGTAATAAGTCTCAAACTCTTTTGGTAGAGTAAAAGAAGAAGAAAGGGTATTAGAATCCCTAAGTATATTTTCAAGAAGTGGTGTAAGCCTTGGGATTTTATGAGGTTTTACAGAAATTGTTGTTCTTGATAAGATCAATAAAAGAAGCCATTGGAATAGGAAAAGTTTATTCTTCATCTTCGTATAATATTGAAAAAAGACTTTGGTAAAAGAATGTTTCTTGGTTATTCATTCTACTATGGATCTATTTATAAGTGTTTCACTCGATTCACTCCTTTACTACTAACAAATTTCTTTTTCAAACGTGAAGCATAAAGTTAAAGATTTATAACGACGTATATAAAGTTCGGATAATACAATGATTTAGTTTCTCCCTTTTGACCAAACTCTATGGTTATGAAAAGTTTGAAGACTTTCAAGGGATTGTTTGGTATGAAGTATAAGAAGGTATAGTGCTGGTATAAAAATTTAATATCACCGTAATACTTCATTTGGTTAGCAAACCAGGTATAAGTTATCTCAGGATTAAAATTAACACCGAGATAATTTATACCTTATAGAGGATGGGGTAATTAACACCGATATAACTTATACATTCTTTTTACAAATTATGCAATTGTCATATTTAGTACAACATACCAAACAATGGATAAAAAACAATCACAGCATAACTAATCCCAGCATAATTCATATCAGTATAACTTATCCCGGCAATAAGCCGTATTCAAACCAAACGACCCCTAAGTATTAAAATTGGGCTTCGGGATAAAACATGGTAATCTAATTTAAATTTAAATTCTATGTGCAGATAATGTACAAATTTTTTTGTGTAATCACGCTACTTAAAAGTTAATAGCAACTTTAAACTCTAAATCATATAATCATGTTATTTAAAATTCGAGTACAAATTTAACTTCTATGTGATGATAATGTAAACTAAGTTATTCAAAAACTTACTAGCAATTGTTTATAAGTACAGTTAATTTGTACTAAAAATTTAAAGTGTTATCACGATCGGTTATGTAACATAAATTCAATTATTTTCAAATTTTCTTTTTTTAATAAAAGATTTTTGAGCGGGTAATCTAACAGAAATAATATTTTTATCTTCACAAGATAAGGATAAAGTTTGCCTACATTTTATCTTCTTCGTATCTCACTTGTAGGGTTACTGATTTGTTGGTTTTTTAATAGAAGAAAAGTTTAAATGGTATACTTATGGTTAAGTGCGTTCTAAAAATAAAAAAGATTCCTTTTTGTCAGAAGTAACATCAAATCATGAATCTTATTGTGACCCTTTATGACCACTATTCCAGTTTCATTTGAAAAAGACAAGTAAAAAGCTAAACAACTTATGAAACTCCATCATTACCATAACTGGCCGGTTGTTACAATAATTTGGCTGTATTAGACTGCATTAGTATTCCACTGCAATTAATTGGAAGGAACGAACAAAAAAAAATCAAGAAAACGAATAACAAAAATCTATAAAGTATCATATTCCATAAACTCTAAACCCTAAAACGTAGTAATTATTACGGACCATTGACGGTCGAACTCAAAGGGAGGGTTCGACGAAGAAAAAATTATGAGCCTTTTTTTGGTAGAACGACTAAAATTATATTAATAATTAAATAGTAGCATTATATAGAGGTGATGCTTCATTAGGGGCATCAAAAACACCTGAGCCAGAGGGGCTGCTAGCTATATTACTAAAAAATTTAAAACTCTCAAGTTCAGCTAGTTTGTTTAGTACATTGGTAGATATTAATCTAGTAGTAAGTGCTCCAACTTTATGCTCATGTAGCAACTTTCAAAAAACATTCGGTGGGTGGAACATTGTTGATAAGAGACTATTGCTTGATTGCTTGGATCCATCCTTTGCCAAATTACGCGCAAGTCTGTTCCCTTCACGGAAATTATGTCGGATCATTGGATTCTCCCGATCCTTCAGTAACAACATACACTCATTAACAAGGTTAGAGTAGAGAGAACATTCGTTATGGGAAAGCAGTTGAGGTATTTCAGTAGCATCAGTTTTAATTTCTAAGCTATGAAAATTATGTTTTTTGCTATTAGAAGTCCACTTTTCGCGCGAGGAGTTCCATGTTGGTGGGGGTGTAGCCATAAGCGGGTGTTTTGTATCCTAGGATCCAGTTTCCAGATTTAGTCCGAAATATTCCACCAATCCTGCATTTTTTATAGCTGCCTTTGAACACCCCGTCAATGTTGAGTTTTAGCTCAGTTGACAATGGGGGGGCTCCATTTAGCGTTATTAGGGAGGTGTTGACGTTGTTAGTAGAAGACATAGTGGTGTATTTATATTCCATACAATGCATAGTCACAAAATTTAGGGCAAGAAAATTACAGAGCTTGTTGAAATGATTGTTATTTCTGTTCAACCATATGTGCCAAATGGCAAACGGGAAGAATTCATTCCAAGTGGGATTTAGATGGTCCACATTCGTGGTCCAGTCTTTGAGTTTAATAAGCCAGTTGTCAGAGTTGCAGTCCAGAACTTAGTTTTGTAGGCTTACTTCCTCCGAAAAGGACTTGGCTATTGGGCATTCAAAGAGTATGTGGGTTAATTATTCGCCAACTCATGTATATATTGAACAGATAGTATTGATATTCAAGTATATATGATATAGTAAGAGCATTGCCATAGAAAAATTTAATATTGTTAAAAATATTTAACTTCTAGATCCAGTAGAATCTATAACTAATATGTTTCCGTGAGGAGATGAGTTTGTAGGCTATTTTGGTGGTAAAGGAGCCATTTAACGTAAGAGCCCAAACCGGTATATCTTTTGCACCCTGTAATTCTGAGATGTTGATAAAATGGATTTTTTTGGATGATGTGTAGATGTAGGTGAAAGGAAAGCTTTGATAGATCCCATCAATTATTATCCCAAAGATCTTTTACTTTACGGGTAAAGTCTTGTTGGGTAGAGGTTCATGGATAAGGGAGTTGAGTGGATGGAGGTTAGGAATCAATGCCGATGACAAACAACCAATATTTCCAGGCCCAATTATCCATAAAAACCGCTCTGAGCAATATTTTCATCCCGTTAGGATATTGGACCAGATAAAGGAGTGGGATGCGGGGTTCCTTTTATGGCTATATTTACTAACAAGAGTGGTGGCCCAGGTAGATTTTGGATTGGAGAAGAGGCGCCAAGATAAGTTGGAGAGTAACACTAGGTTTTTGTCCTTTGCTTTTTTGATACCTAGACCTCCATCTTGCTTAGACTGAGTAAAAATATCCCACTTAACATAGTGAATTTTCTTCCTAGTTGTTGCAGTGCCCCATATAAAGTCATGTTGGATCTTGTTGATTTTTTTAGGGTTGAGGTGGGAAGTAGGATATATTTCATGGAGTGATTTGGGAGGGAGTTAAAGTGGACTTGGCCAGCGTTGTTCTACCATCAATGGATATAAAGTTTGTTTTCCATCCAGTTAACCTGGAATTCATGTTGTCGACGTTGTACTGGATATCAGAAGCTTTTGGTTTTCGAGGGAGGATTGGGAATCCTAAGTACTTCCCAATGCTATTACTTGTATTGATATTGAGAATATTAGCAAGATGGTTTCGGGTATGAGACTCACAATTTTTAAAGAAGATTATTTTTGACTTATTAGAGTTATTTTTTTACTCGAAAGTTTGCTAAAGAATTCCAGACATTGGTTTATGGTATGAACTGATTTAACATTCGCATTTGCTGCTAGGGTGAGGTCATCTGCATAAAAAATATGAGAGGGGTGACCCCGATTGACTAAGTTGAATAGGGTCCCATTGGGCGATGTTGACATGGTGGCAAATGTATTTAGAGAGAAGCCCCATACATTGTATGAAAAGGTAAGAGGACATTGGGTCTCCTTGTCTAATGCCTCTAGTTGGATTGAAAAACTCCATCTTAGAGCCATTGACTAGGATTGCAATTCTTGAGGTACTGACCCAGCTCATAATAAGCAGGGATCGATAGATAAAGGACCATTCTAGTCTATCAAACGCTTTTTCGAGATCAATTTTCAAGAGGAGTTTTCCCCGATGCCCTCTAAGTTTTCGGATATGGTTCATGATTTCTTGAATGATGATAGCATTGTTACTAGTACGTCTTCCTTTTAGGAAACTAGATTGGTAGGGGCTGATAAGTTTATCCAAAAAAGGTTTTATCCTATTGACAATGATTTTTGTGATGACTTTATAGATAGTGTTACATAGATATATAGGTCAACAGTTGTTGAAGTTATTAGCGTTCTGAAATTTGGAAACTAGGAAAATATGGGTCGAGTTAAGGTTTTCAAAAATGGAGAGGGTTTTGAATATTTCATGACAGTAAGATATGATCAATTCTTTTACAAGGTACCAATATTTTTGGTGGAAAAAAAGTTGGATATACTCTGGGCCAGGTGCTTTAAGTGTTTTAAAGGAAACTATTGCAGGCACAATCTCATAGTCTTGCAGAGGGAGATCTAGTGGATTGAGGTCAATATTTTCAAAACTAGTGGAGGAGTCGAGAATATTTTTCCACAGAGTTATCATGTGTTCGGTGGTGAATGCATTTTGGAAATGGTTTAAGGTATGATTTAGAATTTGTTGTGGGTCAGTTATCCAAGAACCCTCACTATTTTTAAAATAGGCAATATTGTTAGTTCGTCGTTGATTGAAGACACTAATGTGAAAAAAATTGTGTTAATGTCATTGTCATTAATCTAATTAATGCGAGAGCGAATTTTCCCGTAATCTTCCTCAATTCTAAGCAAGTTATTGTATTCTTTAATGAGGTCTTTTTCTAAAAGTTGTAGGAACATGCTAGTAGGGTAACGTGGGGAGGCCTGAATTCTTTTAATTAAGGCCAGAACATGTCGCTTCTTTTTATTGGTATTACCAAACATTGCTTTTTCCCATTCGCAAGCTTGAAGCTGGAAGGTTTCAGTAGCTTCCATTAAATGTTTTCTATGCCAACTATCTTTTACAAAATTTTCAAAGATGTGATGGTGGCACTAGAAGGTTTCAAGCTTGAAGGGTTTGCTACCGGGTCGAGGGATTCTCCTGGTAATATTTAGAAGGAGAGGAGTGTGGTCGGAATGTGTTCTAGGTAAGTGAGTTACTGTGACATCAGGATATTGTTCTACCCATTGGTCATTACCTAGATATCTGTCAAGCCTCTCTAAAACTAATCCATTAGTTCTAACCCTACAATTCGTCCAATTCTACTTAGCCCCTTTATAACATAGATTCATTAGTTGGCAGTGGTCGACACAAGACCAAAAATTGGAGACATGGCTAGTGTTGATAGGTCTACCACCCCACTTATCATCTTGAGACAGGACCTCGTTAAAGTCCCTCACAGTAGTCATAGTCTAGAATAGTTGGAAGCTATGGACCAAAGGTTATCCCAAAGATTATTACGAATATTAATAGAACTGCTAGAGTAAATAATACTAAAGATCCAACGGGTGTGATCAGGGTGTACCTGTAGCATGGCGTGGGTTTCCTGGTGTGCTTTGCTAATTAGGTTAACATTGACAAGATTCCTGAACCAAAGAATGACGATGCCTCTAGCAAGTCCAATAGCAGGGACTTCCAGCATGTCAGTGAAGTGCAAAGTATCCCTAATCTCTACATGGTTAGCCATTTTTGTTTCCAGCAAGGCAACCATGCAAGGGTTGTAAGTGTGGAGAAGCTCCCTAAAATTTCTTTTAAAATCTTCATTATTTGAACCACGGATATTCCAGATGACTAAACTGATAGGACTATTCCTTAGAGCTAGGTAAGGGGGTTGATCTTCCTGCGGTATTTGGGTATGACTCCTCAGTGATGGACTCAGTACCATTACAAAATTCCTTGTTGCTTCCAGAAGTGGAGGATAGATTGTTATGGAGCCTTTAAAGAGGGCTACTGGGCATTTGAATATGTGTGTCATGTCCTCCATCTCTTGAAATAGCATGAGTGATGCTTCTCTTATGCTTGAAGTTTCGGTGAACGATCCCTGAGGTGAGGAACTATTATTTCCTCTATTTGATCATCTTCCATCTCTTGTTCCTCTTGTTCTGGTTCATTGGGAGGGGATGGTTGTTGGTGATGGGTGTCTAGTGATATTGGGTGATGTTGGGGGATAAGTTGCCATGGGAAGAAAATGGGGTTGTTCATTACTTGCTCCTCGGGCGTGAAATATGGAAGTTAGTAGATTAGGTTCATGTTGTTGAGTGGATTGAAGCGGTATGGAAGATTCCATTCAGCTTGCATGTTGTGGAATAGTGTTGGAGCCATAACGAGGGATAGTGGGTCGAGTATGTTGGCCATCCACATGTGGTTGACGTAGTTCTCCATGGCAAGAGCCATTCCTTCGTAGATGAGTTAGGCTAGGAAGTTCGGATTTTAAACAAGAATCCATACTTCCTGGCCATGGATATTCAAACGGAAGAAGGTCGCATGTCCTCGAAGATCCTATTCTATCCATGACATTGGGTCTTCGTTCGGAGGTAGTGGTGGATATACATAAGTGGGTAGGCGGAAAGGAATTTACAAAGGGCGGCGGATTTTCCATGAGTTGTTGTTGGGTATTTTTCAGTAGAATGAGGGTCGGTTGTGGAGTTGGGAAGAATGGTGCTAGTTTATATAGAGAAAGTAGTAGTATTGTTTGAGTGTGTGTTGAGAGGTAATGGTTGCAAATCTTTTGGTGAAGATTGTATTTGCATGAGGTGTGTGGTGCCTTGGAGAGGAGGATCTAGGGTGATTGGTTCTTCAAGGTTCATAGACATTTGGCCAATGGGTTCAGCCAAGTGCGTGGCAAAGTTCTGGGTTGTTTGAAGATTGTGTTGATCAATTAGATTTGTATTAGTAGTTAGGTTAGCTGTCAGTAGGTTAAGGTTTAGTGTGTTGCATGGTTTTCCTTTGCCACGTGGCCGTGCCAGATTGGCTTGTGTGGCATTTGGTGATAGAAGCTTCCTAGGGAGTATTGAAGAGGTGGATTTGGGATAATGTTTGTCTCTGAGTTCAACTGTTAGAGTCTTACAACTGTGGGGGGAGGGGGGGAGAGGGGGGGAGGGGTTAATGTATTCCTCCAATTAAGAGGAGAATTTATTAGAGGTATGAATGCTATTAACTTTCTCTTTTGTGGGAATATGGCTTAAAAGCGCGGCTGATTGGGACATGTGAGCCAAGGCTTTTGAGTATTCAAAGTCTTGGGAAGAAAAAGTGGTATTGTAGTTAATTAATAAGGGCTCTGAAGATGAAGAGGCAGTATTTAAGTCGATTTTTTTTTGCTTTATAAAAAAGTTTTTGAGTGTTAAGATGCTCAACTGATGTCGCATAAAAACTTTTTACGTCTACACCTGATTTGGAATATGAGGAGGCATCACGGATTTGTTCTTCTGGTAATGGTTGTAGCTTCTCTATCTTTTAGTTTCTTCTTTTGGGAAAAGAAATTGTGTGTCAAGTATCATTTGGTAGATGTTGTTCTTCGTATGAATTTTGGTTTTCCATGGCTACTGGGTTCTTTTGGATGGAGGGGCAAGAGGGGTCAGTGTGCCCTAGTCGGCCACATGTTTTGCACAAAAAGTTTTCCCTTCGTAAGATAATTGTTGGAGATGAGATCCAATTAAAATGCTTGGTTGGACAGGATTCTCCAGCGGAAGCTCTACACGTAGTCTTGCATAGCGGCCCCTTAGTGTTGCACTGGTGCATGCATCAACTTTTAGTAGTTTTCCAATAAAATTCTCAATCTTCCGTAGTATTACTCCATCATAGTATTCCGTAGGTAGTTGTGGTAGGCGTACCCACACGACAGTGTGAATATATTTTTCTTTTCCTGCTACAAAATTTGGTTCCCATTGTTTAACGGGAAGGAAATATCCATTAATGAACCAAGGTCCATTTTGTAGGGTTTGGATCTTGTTTTCTTCTTCTGTGAACTTTATCACAAATTAGTCATGGCCTAGGTCGATCAGAGAGAATGCTTCCGTGGGTTTCCATAGCCTGATGATTTTCTCCTTTAGGTGTTGGTGTTGTATACGCTTCCCAATTAATTTGATTATTAGGGAACGTTTCCAAGGAGAATACATACGATTTCGATCTTTATCAGTTAATTGGATATGTTTGATGCTTTTGATGTTCGATTTTGTCGTGTCTTCTTCCTCCATAGGCTGTGTTGAATGTGAGAGTGGGGATTCGAGTGAGTTGGCATTGATGTCAAGGTGGAGTGTGTCCCGTAATTTGTCATCATTTCGTAGGCGAGGAGTTTATCTTTGAAGGAGGGTACTCGCATTTTGATCTTCTGCCCCAGTGTGTTCATTGGTTATATCGGGAGTTCATGAAGGTTTGAGTATTCACTTCCTAGTCATATAAGGGTGTTTCGAATTCAACTATGATAAATCCCAAGAAAATAAGTGTATATATATTGAAGACGATCATATTATTTTGTGTGAAATCCTTATTAAGATCGAAAACCTGGTTAAGCAGTTTGGTCACTTTTTCATCACCTTCGAACTCTGGGCCCGTCTCTGCATGATAGGACAAATTTTCCTATAGAACGTCCATAAGCAATGTTTCAACAAAATTATTTTTTCCACAAGTTTATATCACATTTCAAATTTGTCGTTTTGGAGCACTAGTTATTGTATATTAAGTTTAGGAATATATAAAAATCTCCGTCCAAAAGCAACTTTAGTGTTGAAATATTCAACCTATACTACTAACGCTTGATTATATTTTATTTGTGTCCTTGTAAACTACTCCTAAAAACTTTAAAAATCCGTCCAAATGTAACTTTGGAGTTGAAATATTCAACAAAATTACACTACTCCTTGAAAGTGCAAGAGGGAGTGAATTGACTAATTTTTAATTTTATTCTTTATAAGTTGACTAGTTGTACAAGTAGTCGACTAGTTATGACAGTGAGATAATAAAGCAGCAGAATATATAAGTAGAAGTAAATTGTAGCTGGTTCGGATTCAATGTGAATCCTAGTCTAGTCCCCTTGGTTTGCAAGGGTGTTATCTTTCAGTGAATGTGATTTTCGAGTACACAATGAGTGGTGTAGATTACACTGATGGCTCAGTTTCTATGACACTCATTTCTCTTTGATACAATGCATCACCAGTGGTTTTCTCTCTTTTTTCTCTAACTTGTTACACAGCAGATCTAGAGAAGCTACAATGTTTGTATGTAGTAGAATAAAGAGAGGGTAATTGGTTCGATCAAAGTATGTGTGCTAAGATACAAGAACGGGTTTAAATACTTTGGGAAAGACTTGATTTCTAAAGAGATTTGTCAACCCAAGAGATTTGATCCTTGGAAAAAAATTAATTCTTTCCAAGAATAAGGTTATTCTGCAACGGCTATGGCTGATGAGAGACGTTGATGACTTCCTTTGATGGCGCTAAATATCTTCATAGAATCTTGGTCTTTCCGAATTTAGCATGTTTGATTGATTTACTTCCAAGATCTTAGATATTCTTGATTGATTGGTTCCTTCAATCTAGTCTCAATTTATTCAGTCATTCTCATTGATTCCTTCAATCATGGATGCATTCCTTGATCTTGTCCGATTTGTCCCTTCAATCTTGAACGTGTTTCAAGAGTGCCTACACATAGAACAAATATATTATTTTCATCATTAAAATTAGTTCTAACACTCCTCTCCGCCACCAATGCTTGATTACATTTATTTGGGTCCTTGTAAATACTAAATGGTACATCTTGCTACAACTAAAATAGATTAAAATCTTAATTGTAGTCTTTCCAATTACGCATTAATATTTTAAAGTTAAAAAAATACTAATAACAATTTGTTATAGATAACTATGTTTCATATATCCTCTCAAACCAAACATATTTTACATTATTTGAACATGATTTATTTTTATTCTTATTCGGTTACATGATAGATAGTGTTTATTTTAGAGGTTGCAAGTTTTGTTGCCAAAAAGCTAAAATTAAATAAGGAAAACAAGTGTAATATTTCCCCAAAAATGTTAGTGTAATAAAGTCAAACTTGGAGAAAACGCTAGTTTGATACAAATGGTTAAAAGGAATTCGAACTTGTGATTACTTTACTGAGATCATATAAATACATCATGTCACATGTCACAAATAAAGTTTTGGCCCCAAATTAGTTATCCTTATTCATTTTTACTTGTCCACTATATTAAAAATATATTTTCACTTTTACTTTTTAACTATACTAAATCAAGAGAAAGATAAAAAAAAATTATATTTTACCCTTATCATAAACTACTTATTTTCCTAGACTTTTGGAAATGCTATCATAATTATGAGTAAAATTTAAAATATATATTTTATTTATTATTTTTTAAAAAGTGTGTAAAGTCCAAAATGAACAACTAAAAGTGAACGGATGGTATATTTAACTTGTTAAAAATCACTATAAAAAGAGCCACCTCGCAAATATTTTTGCCATTTTATCAACTCCTGCACTCCAAACTCAATCACAGATAAGGAAACAACCTCTCATTTTGTAACGACCCGGTCGGCCGTTCTGAGAGTTTAGCCCCGTTCCCATGTTTCAGCTTGGGCATGTGTTAATTAACCTAATTATAATGTGTTTGGTCGGTTGGTTCGAGTGCAGAGTGTTTGTGGTGAGCATTGAGACACTTAGGGTGTGTTTGGTATGAAGGAAAACATTTTCAGGAAAATGTTTTCCAATTTTTCCATGTTTGGTTGGCTTAAATTTTTTGGTAAACATTTTCCTCATCAATTCATTTTCCTCCAATTGGAGGAAAATGTTTTCCATATCAAGATAAGGGAAAACATTTTCCAAAACTCCTTCTCAATCTCCCCCCCCCCCCCCCCCCCCCCCC
>ML292183.1:51551-76366 GCA_005239495.1 Nicotiana undulata
AAAAAGACGCCCCCCCCCCCCCCCCCCCCCCAAATTTGTTTTTTTTTTATATTTTCAGTTTTACTTTTTTCATCTTTCAATTTACAGATTCAAAATTCTACAAGTTCTAAATATATGAGTTCGGAGGTTTATGTGTTTCGAAGTTTACGGGTTTGAAATTTCGCGGTTTCGAAAGTTTTGCGGTTCAAAAGTGTATGAAATTTGTGGGTTCGGAAGGTTGTTGGTTCGAAAGTTTATGAACTCGTGTTTATTGTATCAAAATTATTTACGAATACTCTTGAGAAAATATTTTCCTTGTTTTGCGTACCAAACACTAGAAAATGAATAAGATTACTATTTGTTTTCCAAAAAACATTTTCCTGGAAAACATTTTTCTTTATAGCAAACACACCCTTAGTCTCTTAAATTAGCCTTACAGTTGAAAAAGTCAATGGGGAGTTGACTTATTGGTAGACGACCTCGGAAGGTGTATTTTATGGCTCGGATAGTTTCGTTAGGTGATTTGGGACTAAGGAGTGCGTTCGGAAAGTAGTTTTGATGTCCGGGTGTAGAATTAGGCTTGAATTGGCGAAGCTAGTTTTTGGCAATTTCGGTTGGCAGTGAAAATAGGCTATCGAGGTCGGAATGGAATTCCAGAAGTTGTAACAGGTTTGTAATGTCATTTTGGATATGTGTGCTAATTTTCAGGTCAATCGGAGGTGTTTTGGATGGTTTCGGCATCCTTGGTGGAATTTAGAAATATCAAAATTCATAGGCTTGAATTTGATGAGATTTTGGTGTTATTGCGTTGTTTTTGGTGTTTCTAGGGATCGACTAAGTGTGGATGAGGTTACTTGATGTGTTGGTATGTTTGGTTGAGGTCTCGGGGGCCTCGGGTGTATTTCGGATGCTCAAACAGACATTTTTGGTCTTTGGGAGTTTGCTGGTTTTTCTGGTGTTTTAGCAGCAGTGGTTCCTTAATTGCGATCGCGTGGATGTATATGCTATCGCGTAGAGTTAAGATTTAGGCAAGCAGATTTGTTCTATGCGATCGCGTAATAAGGTTTGTGTCACGACCCGAAATTCCCCCCGAACGGACCCGTGACGGCACCTAGTCTCTACGACTAGGTAAGCCTAAATATGCGGAAAGTAAAGCAATATAACAATAAAATAGAAAAGAAAGGAGATAAAATATATAACTCAGCCGCTCGGCATTTACATTTTTCACTTCCCAGAACCCGGAACGTCACCATAATCACAAGCTCTATACTACTGTAGCTCTAAACAACTGAATAAGGAAAAAAAGATATGTCTTCTAAGTCTATACTAGAGTAGAGGGGGACTCGTGAGATTCTGCGGACGCGGCAGAATTACCTCGCGGTCTCCCGACAGCTACTGAAACACTCCTAGCCGAAGTGTTGTGCACTGGTACCTGGATCTGCACATGGAAAACATACGCAGGAAAGGGCATGAGTACACCACAATTGGTACCCAGTAAGTACCAAGCCTAACCCCAGTCAGGTAGTGACGAAGTCAGGTTAAGGATCTACCGGATATTTGTAGTAAAAACAGTTGAAAATCTACGCAGAGATAGGTAATGAGTTAAAGCAAAACAGTAAAAACGGTAAACTGTAAAGAATAGTAAAGAGATCCCTCTGCTCAACACATCATATATCTCAATAATAAATATGCAATGCAGTACAGGGGGAAAGCTCCCGGAGTCTAGTCTGTAGTCCCAATTTAAATATGCGATGCAGTACATGGGAAAAGCTCCCGGAATCTTGTCCGTAGTTCTAATTTAAATATGCAATACAGTATAGGGGGAAAGCTCCCAGAATCTCGTCTGTAGTCCCAATTTAAATATGCAATGCGATGCTTACATTACACAGTGTAATTGAACAGTTTAGAAAGAAATCAGGACAATATACGGATAAAACTACCTAAACATGGTACACATATTGACAACCAGGAGTAACGCAAGTAAGACAGGTAGACATGCTCATTCCTAAACTACACAACATAGTTAGTGCGGAGAACAATGAATTAGGGATAAATGATTTATGTCAAGAAAGAAAAAGTGAAGTTTTAGCAACAATAGCCTGTGTACGCACTCGTCACCTCACGTACACGGCACTCACAAAACAATATCAAAACCACCTAAGGGGAAGTCCCCAACACAGAGTTAGGCAAGCCATTTACCTCGATTGCGCTACTCAATCCAAAATCATGCTCTTGCCACGAGTATCCGACTCCGGGTGGCCCAAATCTAATAAATTTGGTTGCATAATATAAATAACACTTTAAGGAATCAAAGTAGCTAATTAATTCGAAGCTAATATGCGAAATTAGGAAATTCGCCCAAAAAGTCCCCCGGGCCCCCGTCTCAGAATCGGGTAAAAATTATATTTTCCGGACACCCATTCACTCACGAGTCTAAACATATAAGAATCTCACAAATCGGGGGTCAAAAACCCAATCAAAACTCAATAATTTGGTCTATGAAGTTCATCCTATTTTTTTCATTTTCTACCCAAAATGTTTGAAATTTAAGGTTGGATTTAAGATTGGAATCATGAAAATTGATCTAAGATGGATAGAAATCATTTACCCAAGTTATCTAGGTGCAAAAGTCTTCAAAAATCGCCCCCGAGCTCTCAAATTCAAAAATGGTGAAACTAGGCTTAAACCCTCGGATTGGGGTTTTAATATTCTGCCCAGGTGTTTCTTCTATGCGATCGCGGACACATTGTCGCGATCGCGAAGGGTTATCCTCCACGCGCCTAATTGCTTCTATGAAAACACAGCTAAGCGTCTGCGACTGCGGTCCTTCACGACTCAAAGCTACGTGATCGCGGTTGGGGTCACGCGACCGCGTAGAACAAATATTGAACCTCCCTCAGGCCTAGGACACTCTACGTGACCGCGATCCAGGACATGCGATCGCGAAGACCAAGCTTCCAACACACTGCGATCGCGGACCTCTTCTTGCGATCGCATAGAAATAATCGCAGACCTCCGCGATCTGCTGTTGAAAAACCAGAAAACCAACAAAGGATTTTAGGCTAAAAATGCCCGTTTGAACACCCGAAACAAACCCGAGGCCCCCGGAACCTCAACCAAAACTACCAACCAACCCTAATACCTCACTCAAACTTGGTCAAGCCTTTAAAACACAACTCATAACATCAAAATCATGAATTATGCATAGATTCAAGCCTAAGAACATATGAAATTTCTAAAATCCACATTCGATGCGGAATCACGTCTAAACTCACCCGAATGACCTCAAATTTTGCACACAGGCCATAAATGACATTACGGACCTGCTGTCGCTTTCGGAATTCCATTCTGAGACCAATATCAAAATTTCACCTATCGGCCGAAATCGCCGAAATTCTAACTTTCGCCAATTCAAGCCTAAATCTAAAACAAACCTCGAAAACACATTACGAACACACTCCTAACCCCGAAATCACCCAACAGAGGTAACGGAGTCGACAGAATTCCATTCCGGATCCTTCTTCACACGGTTCTAGCTACAGCCTGATTTCTAAAGCTAAAATCCACATTTAAGGACTATGTGTCCAAAATAACTTTGAATTTCACCACTCAATGTTCCGAAAAATTCTAATAGCATAAAAAGACATGTGAGAAGCAGTTATTAGGGGATCGGGGCGCTAACTCTCAAAATGACCGACCGGGTCGTTACATTCTCCCCCTCTTAAGAAAATCGTTCGTTCTCGAACGAGTATAGAAACATACCTAAAGCTGTGAAAAGGTGAGGGTACTAACTCCAGATATCCTGCTCGGTCTCCCAAGTCGCCTCATCGACCGGATGACCCCTCCACTGAACCTTGACTGAGGCAATATTCTTCGACCTGAGCTTTCTGACCTACCTGTCCAATATAGCTACAGGCTCCTCAACATATGATAGATCCTTGTCCAACTGGACTGAGCTGAAATCCAAAACATGAGTCGGATCACCGTGACACTTCCGGAGCATAGAAACGTGGAATACACGATGGACTCCTGTCAGGTTGGGAGGCAGGGCTAACTCATAAGCAACCTCCCCAACCCCCTGTAGTACCTAAAACGGGCCAATGAACCTCGGACTCAGCTTACCCTTCTTCCCGAATCTCATGACGCCCTTAATATGCGATACCCGAAGCAAAACCCGATCACCAGCCATAAATGCCAAGTCATGAACCTTCCGTTCCGCATAACTCTTCTGCCTGGACTGAGTTGTGCGTAGTCTCTCCTGAATCACCTTCACCTTGTCCAGGGCATCCTGAACAAAGTTTGTACCCAACAATCGGGCCTCGCCCAGCTCAAACCATCCCACTGGAGACCTGCACCGCCTGCCATACAAAGCCTCATATGGCACCATCTGAATGATGGACTGGTAGCTATTATTATAAGCAAACTCTGCAAGAGGCAAGTATCGATCCCATGACCCTCCAAAATCCATCACACATGCATGGAGCATATCCTCGAGAATCTGCATCGTGCGCTCGGACTGCCCATCCGTCTGAGGGTGAAAGGATGTACTCAACTCCACCCTGGTGCCTAACTCCTGCTGAACGGCTCTCCAGAATCGTGAAGTGAACTGTGTACCTCTATCTGAAATGATATATACTGGGATACCGTGGAGGCGGACAATCTCTCTGATATAAATCTCAGCCAACCTCTCGGATGAATATTTAGTCAACACTGGAATGAAATGGGATGATTTGGTCAGTCGATCCACAATTACCCAAATAGAATAATACTTCCTCAAAGTCCGAGGAAGTCCAACCACAAAATCCATGGTGATCCGCTACCACTTACACTCTGGAAGATCAATCTGCTGAAGTAACCCTCCTGGTCTCTGATGCTCACATTTGACTTGCTGACAGTTGAGACACTTGACTACAAACTCCACTATATCCTTCTTCATCCTTCGCCACCAATAGTGTTGTCTCAGATCATGTTACATCTTCGCGGTACCCGGATGGTTGGAATATCGCGAGCTTTGGGCCTCCTCAAGAATCAACTCCCGAAGCCCATCTACATTGGGCACACAGATACGACCTTGCATCCTCATCACGTCGTCATAATCTATGGTCACATCCCTGGCATCACCCCGCCGAACTCTATCCTGAAGAGACAGAAGGTTGTGATCCTCAAACTGGCACTCCCGAATGCGGTCATAAAGAGAAGATCGAGCAACCACACAAGCAAATACCCGGCAATGATCAGAAATATTAAATCTCACGAACTGAATGGCTAAGGACTAAACATCCTAGGCTAAGGGCCTCTCAGCTACATGAAGGTATGCCAAACTACCCAAACTCTCCGCCCGACGACTCAAGGCATCGACCACCACATTGGCCTTCCCCGGGTGATATAATATAGTGATGTCATAATCTTTGAGTAACTCTAACCACCTACGCTGGCGCAAATTGAGATTTTTCTGCCTTAATATGTGTTGCAAACTCCGGTGATCCGTGAATATCTCACAGGGAACACCATATAAATAATGATGCCATATCTTCAGGGCGTGAACAATCACTGCCAACTCGAGGTTATGAATAGGGTAGTTTCTCTCATGCACCTTCAACTGTCTGTACGTGTAGGCAATCACCCTACTGTCCTACATCAATACCGCTCCAAGGCCAATCCTCGAAGCATCACAATAAACTATATAGGACTCTAAACCGGTAGGCAATACCAACACAAGAGTTGTAGTCAGGGCTGTCTTGAGCTTCTGAAGGCTCTCCTCACACTCCTCAGTCCATATAAAAGGGGCACCCTTCTGGGTCAGTCTGTTCATGAGCGCTAAAATGGATGAAAATCCCTCCACAAAACGGCGATAATACCCAGCCAAACCGAGGAAGCTGCGGATCTCAGTAGCTGAAGACGGTATAGGCCAACTCTGCACCGCCTCCACCTTCTTCGGATCTACCTTGATCCCATCCGAAGACACCTCATGGCCTAGGAGTGCCACAGAATCAAGCCAAAATTCACACATAGAAAATTTGGCATACAATTTCTTCTCCCTCAAAGTCTGAAGCACGGTCCTCAAATGCTGCTCATGGTCCTCTTGGGACTGAGAATATACCAAAATGTCATCATTGAACACGATGACGAAAGTATCGAGATAAGGCCGAAATACATTGTGCATCAGGTGCATGAAGGCTGCTGGAGCATTGGTCAGCCCAAATGACATAACAAGGAACTCATAGTGGCCATATCTGGTCCTGAAGGCGGTCTTCGGGATATCCGGCTCCCGAATCTTCAACTGATGATAACCCGAACACAGATCAATCTTGGAGAACACCCTAGCACCCTGTAACTGGTCAAATAGATCATCAATGCGAGGCAATGGGTACCTGTTCTTCACTGTCACTTTATTCAGCTGCCGGTAGTCAATACACATACGCATCGAACCATCCTTTTTCTTCACAAATAATACTGGAGCACCCCAAGGTGATAAACTGGGCCTGATGAAACCTTTATCAAGCAACTCCTGCAACTGCTCCTTCAACTCAGGAGGAGCCATGCGATAGGGAGGAATGGAAATGAGCTGAGTGCCCGGCAACAAGTCAATGCCGAAATCAATATCTCTGTCGGGCAACATACCCGGAAGATTAGCTAAAAATACATCAGGATAGTCCCTAACAACTGGAACTGACTCAACTATAGGGGTCTCAGCACTAACATCTCTCACATAAGCCAAATACGCATCACACCTCTTTTCGACCATCCGCTGGGCCTTAAGAAAGGAAATGACTCGGCGGGGAGTATATTCTAAGGAACCTCACCACTCTAACCTCGGTAATCCTGGCATAGCCAGCGTCACGGTCTTGGCGTGACAATCAAGAATATCATAGTAAGGAGACAGCCAGTCCATGCCCAATATAACATCGAAATCTACCATACTGAGTAGTAACAGATCAGCCCTGGTCTCAAAACCACTGATAACTATCAGACATGACCGATATACGCGGTCCACAACAAGAGAATCTCCCACGGGAGTAAAAACATATACATGGGAACTCAAAGAATCCCGAGATATCCCCAAGTGTGAAGTAAAATAAGAAGATACATATGAGTACATAGAACCTGGATCAAATAACACAGATGCATCCCTATGACAAACAGGGACAATACATGTGATGACCGAATCTGAAGCAACGGCCTCTGAACGGGCTGGAAGAGCATAATATTTGGCTTGGCCTCCCCCTCTAGGGAGACCTCGACCTCCACCTCGAGCTTTCTGAGAAGGTGGGGTAGCATCTGGGACTAGGAGGATAGCTGGAGGACCCGGTGGAGCACGTGGGTCCTAATAGGACTGAGATGGTGAACCCCCTCCTAGCTCTGGGGCAATCTCTGATCACATGGAGAGGGTCACCACACCCAAAACAACCCCTCGGAGGACGGGGCATCTACTGCTGACTCTGAACTGGACTGCTGGATTGGCCAGTGATAGCATCTCGAGTAGGAGGCACATGAGACACTGGTGGTGCATAATAAGGCTCCTGAGGTCTAGGAGGAGCTGGAATGCAACTGGCTGCTGGAAGAGCTGAATGAATGGGGCGACTTACAAAACCCCTACCATACCATGTTGTCGGTGCACGAACTCCTGAAAAGTGACCAGTCTCTTGAGACCTCTTGGCCTCTCTATCCTCACAGTCCCGGGCTAGCATACTCTCAATCCTCCGGGCAATACTCATGGCCTGTTGGTAACTGATATCTGTCTCCAGCTTTCTGGCCATGTTGGTCCGAATACTGGGGTGCAGTCCCTTAATAAAGCGTCGAACCCTCTCTCTGACAGTGACAACCAAAGCTGGTGCATGACGAGCCAAATCGCTGAAACGGACTGCATACTCTGACACAGTCATGGTACCTTGGCGTAGCTGCTCAAACTCTGCACGCCAAGCATCCCTGAGGCCCTGAGGGACAAACTCAAGTAAGAACATTCGGAGAACTGAGCCCAAGTAAGCGAAGCTGCCTCGTCCGGACTACTCAGCTCAAAAGCACGCCACCACTGATAAGCCGCACCCCTCAGCTAGAAGGCGGTGGAAGAAACCCCACTTGTCTCCACAATACCCATAGTGCGGAGAATGTGATGACACTCCTCAAGAAAACCCAGGGCGTCATCCGAAGCTAGTCCGCTGAACTCAGGTGGGTGGTACTTCTTGTACCTCTCAAGTCGGAGCTGCTCTGCCTCAGAAACAGCTACCCTAGCCTCATGCTGAACTGGAGCTACTGGGGGCATAGAAATATACTCTGGAACCTGCCCAATATGAACCCTCTGCTCAGGAGTACGAGCTGTGGGAGTCTGTGCCTCTCCCCTAGCCTGGGACATAGCTGGAGCTATCAGGAGTAATCCCGCCTGAGACAGAGTACTGAAGGCACTCAAGAACTGAGACAATGTCTCCTGGAGGGCTGGAGTATTAGTAGGGACCTCCTGCACCCCTCCAACTGTGGCAGCTGGGGGCTCCTCTGCCTCTGCTCTATCCGGTGCTCGGGTTGCACCGCGTGCTCATTCTCTGCCCCTGCCCCGGCCCCTGCCTCTGGCAGCTCTGGCTGGGGCTCAGGTGCCTGATCATCAGTACGTCCGGTACGAGTACGCACCATCTGTAAGCAAGAATAGAACAGAGTTTAAGAATTGTGATGGCAGTAACTAGCACGATAAGGAATTCCAAAGAGTATGATTGTTCTTAACAGTTACATAGCCTCTCGAAAATAGATACGGACGTCTCCGCACCGATCCACGAGACTCTAATAAACCGACTTGTGATAATGTGACTCCTATGAACCTAGACGCTCTGATACCAACTTGTCACGACCCGAAATTCCCCCCGAACGGGCCCGTGACGGCACCTAGTCTCTACGACTAGGTAAGCCTAAACATGCAGAAAGTAAAGCAATATAACAATAAAATAGAAAAGAAAGGAGATAAAATATATAAATCAGCCGCTCGGCATTTACATTTTTCACTTCCCAGAACCCGGAACGTCACCATAATCACAAGCTCTATACTACTGTAGCTCTAAATAAATGAATAAGGAAAAAAATATATAAGTCTTCTAAGTCTATACTAGAGTAGAGGGGGACTCATGAGATTCTGCGAACGCGGCAGAATTACCTCGCGGTTTCCCGATAACTACTGAAACACTCCTAGCCGAAGTGTTGTGCACTGGTACCTGGATCTGCACATGGAAAACATACGCAGGAAAGGGCATGAGTACACCACAATTGGTACCCAGTAAGTACCAAGCCTAACCCCAGTCAGGTAGTGACGAGGTCAGGTTAAGGCTCTACCGGATATTTGTAGTAAAAATAGTTTAAAATCTACGCAGAGATAGGTAATGAGTTAAAGCAAAGCAGTAAAAATTGTAAACTGTAAAGAATAGTAAAGAGATCCCTCTGCTCAACACATCATATATCTCAATAATAAATATGCAATGCAGTATAGGGGGAAAGCTCCCGGAGTCTAGTCTGTAGTCCCAATTTAAATATGCGATGCAGTACATGGGAAAAGCTCCCTGAATCTTGTCCGTAGTTCTAATTTAAATATGCAATGCAGTACAGGGGGAAAGCTCCCGGAATCTCGTCCGTAGTCCCAATTTAAATATGCAATGCGATGCTTACAGTACACAGTGTCATTGAACAGTTCAGAAAGAAATCAAGACAATATACGGATAAAACTACCTAAACATGGTACACATATTGACAACCAGGAGTAACGCAAGTAAGACAGGTAGACATGCTCATTCTTAAACTACACTACACAGTTAGTGTAGAGAACAATGAATTAGGGATAAATGATTTATGTCATGAAAGGAAAAGTGGAGTTTTAACAACAATAGCCCGTGCACTCGTCACCTCACGTACACGGCACTCATATAACAAAACAATATCAAAACCACCTAAGGGGAAGTCCCCAACACAGAGTTAGGCAAGCCACTTACCTCGACTGCGCTACTCAACACAAAATCACACTCTTGCCATGAGTATCCGACTCCGGGTGGCCCAAATCTAATCAATTCGGTTGCATAATGTAAATAACACTTTAAGGAATCAAAGTAGCTAATTAATTCGAAGCTAATACATGAAATTAGAAAATTCGCCCAAAAAGTCCCTCGGGCCCATGTCTCGAAACCGGGTAAAAAAATTATATTTTCCGGACACCCATTCACTCACGAGTCTAAACATATAAGAATCTCACAAATCGGGGGTCAAAAACCCAATCAAAACTCAATAATTTGGTCTATGAAGTTCATCCCATATTTTCCATTTTCTACCCAAAATGTTCGAAATATAAGGTTGGATTTAAGATTGAAATCATGAAAATTGATCTAAGATGGATAGAAATCACTTACCCAAGTTACCCAGGTGCAAAAGTCTTCAAAAATCGCCCCTCCCGAGCTCCCAAATTCAAAAATGGTGAAACTAGGCTTAAACCCTTGGATTAGGGTTTTAATATTCTGCCCAGGTGTTTCTTCTATGCGATCGCGGACACACTGTCGCGATCGCGAAGGGTTATCTTCCACGCGCCTAATTGCTTCTATGCGAACGCAGCTAAGCGTCTGTGACCGCGGTCCTTCACGACTCAAAGCTATGTGACCGCGGTTGGGGTCACGCGACCGCGAAGAACAAATATTGAACCTCCCTCAGACCTAGGACACTCTACGTGACCGCGATCCAGGACATGCGATCGCGAAGACCAAGCTTCCAACACACTGCGATCGTGGACCTCTTCTTGCGACCACAGAGAACAAATCGCAGACCTCCCACACTTACCTTACGCAATCGCGGAGGAACTCTTGCGATCGCAATTAAAAAAAAGCTGTTGTTGAAAACCCAGAATACCAGCAAAGGATTTTAGGCCAAAAATGCCCGTTTGAACACCCGAGGCCCCCGGGACCTCAACTAAAACTACCAACCAAACCTAATACCTCACTCAAACTTGGTCGAGCCTTAAAAACACACCTCATAACATCAAAATCGTGAATTATGCATAGATTCAAGCCTAAGAACATATGAAATTTCTAAAATCCACATTCGATGCGAAATCACGCCTAAACTCATCCGAATGACCTCAAATTTCGCACACAGGCCATAAATGACATTACGGACCTGCTGTCGCTTTCAAAATTCCATTCCGAGCCCGATATCAAAATTTCACCTATCGGCCGAAATCGCCGAAATTCTAACTTTCGCTATATCAAGCCTAAATCTACAACGGACCTCAAAAACACATTCCAAATACGCTCCTAACCCCGAAATAACCCAACAGAGCTAACGGAGTCGACAGAATTCCATTTCGTATCCGTCTTCACACGGTTCTAGCTACAGCCCAATTTCTAAAGCTAAAATCCACATTTAAGGACTATGTGTCCAAAATCACTCCGAATTTCACCACTCAACGTTCCGACAAGTTCTAATAGCGTAAATAGACATGGGAGAAGTAGTTATTAGGGGATCGGGGCTCTAACTCTCAAAATGACCGACCGGGTCGTTACAGTTTGCGATCGCATAGGTTGGGCAGTCTTGAACACTGCGGTCGCGTGGGTCCTTGTGCGATCAAGTATAGTTGGCCCGTGGGGTAGGGGCTGTTTGGTTATTCTATGCGGACGCACTGGTGTGTAAGCGATCTCATAGAGGGAGAGTAAGTTGAGCTTCGCAAATGTGTCCCTAGTGACGCGATCGCACTGATTAATTGTAAAAAGCTGGGCAGTGTTTTAATAGTGCAATCCGCGACCCTTCTTCATTTTTCCACCATTTTTTAACGGGATTGAAGCTTTTGAGAGAGATTTTTTAGGAAACCAAAAGGGAATCACTCGGAGGTAATATTATTGACTTCATAACTCGTTTATATGTGATTAAAGGTCTAATTAGTGGTGACAATTTGGGGAAATTCAGTGCAAAAATGGGTAATTAGGGCTTAAGATTAAGAGACCTTAAAATGAGAATTTGAGGGGTCATTTGGACTCCGATTTCAGTGTTCCTGGTATGTATAGACTCGTCGGAAAATGAGGATCCTTATGGTGTAAATTTTATCGAGTTCCAAGACATGGGCCGGGGGGTCGGGTTTGGCCAATTTCGGAAATTGTGCCTAATTTTGATAGTTTTTTATTGGGTTTCGTTTCCTAGCATATTTTGATGTTATAAATATGATTTTGATAGACTCGGAGCTTTTGGAAGCCTATTTGAGGGGTAAGAGTATTACGGAGTAGCTTTTCGGGCCGGTTTGAGGTAAGCAATGACTTTAAATCTTGTCTTGAGGGTATGAAACCCCGGACTTAGCATCTTCTCACTGTTTTGGAGTGACACACATGCTGGATGACGAGTGTGTGGCGTGCACCGATGGGGGATTTGAACTTGGTTCTTCTCGAGGCAACTATTAAGTTGCGTAATTACTTTTAAATCGCATGATAAATCATATTTTTATACTATTGCTATTATTGGTCTACATGTCATGTTTGGGCCTTGTGCCGACCTGTTTTGACCCCTTGGGGGCTGTTTACTGTTTTTTCCTCACTGTGTTAACTTATGGTTTACACTTAGTCATATTATGCTTAAGTGATTTCAAAACTCAGTCTTATTTACACTATTTTGAGAAATAAAATGTTATTTTGGGTCGAGTACCCCATTTTACTGATAGCCCGAATGGCCTTGAGATGTTTCTGACTGAGTGAGGCCGAGGGACTGATTGTGAGGATATGATATTGTATCGGGTTGCACGCCGCAACATATTTATAACAGGTTGAGTGCCTGAGAGTGATTTGATGCCATGATTTGGCTTGATTTTAGCGCTTGGGCTGTAGGAGCCCCGCCAGAGTCTGTACACCCCCAGTGAGCGCAGGTACCTACTGAGTGCGAGTGACGAGTGATTGGTAGGTATGAGTGACAGTGAGGTTGCCCAAGGGGCTGATACTGAGTGATTGGGAGGCATGCTGAGTCTCTCTTTTCGAGTGATGATTTGCCCGAGGGACTGTTTATGATACTTATTTTGACTGAGTAACCACTTATGATTCATTTCATTTTTATACTCAGATTTCTTTGGCATTGTTTCTTAAATCATTGGAAGTCATACGTTTCAAAGAATTTTTACTGGGATCTGCTTTCAAAGCATATTGACCAAAAATAAACACTGTTGGGACTAAAGATTTTCTTATTGTGGTTCGATGATTTGCTCCTATGTGTTTTATATTGTTCAGACTTGATTTATTTTCATTACTATTGAGTTGGCGTACTGATCATTACTCCATGCACCACTGTGTGTAGATGCAGGTGCCGGTTCAGGGCGTTAGCTTCTTTCCTCTATTTGTGGAGCCGGTGTTGGGATATTGAGGTAGTTGTTCAGCATCCGTAGCTTCTCTTTTTCTCTTTCTTGTTTTTGGTTTTACTTCCTCGTTTCGGGACTTGATGTATTATGACACTAGAGTTTATTTGTACTACTCGTAGATGCTCATGACAGGGTGACTCCGGGTCTTGGAGTAGTGATTAGACTGTTCATTTGTTTGGTTTTACAGAACGCTTTGGAAATATAAAAATGTTTATGAAATATTGAAAACAGTTCTGGAATTTATGAAAATGTTATGTAAATATGTGATTGCTTGGCTGGCCTAGTTCCACGATAGGCGCCATTACGGCCGGTTAGGATTTAGGGTCATGACAAGTTGGTATTAGAGCACTAGGTTACATAGGACTCATCGGTCATTAGCATGTTTATTAGAGTCTTGCAGGTCGGTACGGAGACGTCTGTACTTATCTTCGAGAGGCTGCAGAACCCTTAGGAAAATCCCACATTCTTGAATTCTTGTCGTGCGAATCCATTTTATTCGGCTAAAAGCGCAACTCTTTGAATTCCCTCCATGTATTCGAATGCGCATGTGAGCACTCGGTATCAGCTGTGCATCGATGGCTTATGATTTCCATGGGCGAGATGTGATTTTTAGCAGATTGAGAATGGGCCAGTCTGGAGGACTTGAGGCTGAATTTTATATGTGGTTGGAGTGCTGAGATTTTTGTTTGTGTGAGCACGTGCATTTGGGGACTTACATGTCCGTTTGTGTCCTTATTGATGGACCTTGTGACTAGATGGCTACATGGTGAGTGTGATTAGATGGTTAGATGTGTTCGGAATTGTTTGATTGTGGCAAAATGAATTGGCGGGAGATGTAGCAAGAACCATTGAGTATTTGACTTCTGTCTTGAGTTAGAATATGGCCTCGAGTTGTGAGTATATTGAAGGACCTCTCGTGTAGTTTAGTTGTGGAGTGAAGTGGATTTTCCTGTTGTGATCTGAGTTCCTGGTGATGTCTTTTAAGTTGACCAATGCCTAGGCAACGTTCATGTATTTTATTAACGGTGTATTCAGCCGTGTTATAACTCCTTTGTTATTGTATTCATTGATGGCATCCTGGCGTACTCACGTAGCCAGGGGTAGCATACTCAGCGTTTGAGGATGGTATTATAAGGATTTAGGGAGGAGAAGCTCTATGAAAAGTTCTATAAGTGTAAATTTTGGCTCAGTTCAGTAGCATTCTTGGGACACCTGGAGGCTAGTGAGGGTATCCATGTGGTCAGACGAGTGTGGGTAGAGCTTCCAGAAGCTCAATATTTCTTTGACCACAGCTTCAGGTTCTTTTACCACGTATCTTGATGCCTCGAGGATAGGCCTTGGTTGTGTCTTAATGCAGAGGGGTGTAGTGATTGCGTAATAGTTATGATATTTGGAAGGGTATAGAGATGATATCAGTTGAGGCTAAACATGCGGGGTTTATCTCCCGCGGGGTGTTCTGAGTTTGTGTGGCCCTTAGGTGGTTTTGTAGCAAGTCCTCTTTATCGGTAACAAATATATGTTGCAATTTGAGTTAGGTCGCTTGTGAGAGTTGGCATTGGCTGTTACAATGATGAATGCGAGATTTGCGTACGATTTGAGGTGTCAGATGGTTTGTGTCATATGAGCTTATGAAGGATTTAGTCGAATCTCACTGCAGCATGGTGGCAATGATATTTTATGGGCATTGTGAGTTATTGTTTGTCTTGATCTTTGGCATTGAGCCAAGTAGGGGAGTTTGTTAACAATAAGTTGATTGCATAATTATGTGTTGTATTGGTTTCGGTTCGAGGTATATTGGTGAACCAGTTATGACCTACAGAGGTGGATTCTGGTATTGACTCGAGTAATAGAAATTCTTCAATACAGGTTGTAATGTACTCTATGGGTAAATGGACTTTATTGAATAATTGAGTTGTAATTGTAAAAAGTGTAGTGTGTGCAGTGTATGAGTTGCTTGTTGCTTCGAATGTATGTGGATCACTTTCCTAGTATGTGGTTTGCAAACGGGGTCAGGTCGTCTTGTCTACTTGGTCAGTGTAATTGAGATTTGCGTAGAGTGGAGGACTCTCGAGAATGGTTCTGATGGATTCAAGGTTATACGTAACAATTGGGAATCTTCAAGAGGTGTATTTGTCTAGAAACTAAGATTTACGTTGGAGGGTGTCAAGACTTGTGGCATTTCTACCTTATCATTGATTCGACATATCAGTATCAGGAAGGTGAAGGTAATGACTTTAAATTTGCATGAAGTCTCTTCAGGGTAAGTATTTCTAATGTGGTGCTTTTGGGGATATTTGAGAGAGTATTCAATGGCTTATGAGTATTAGACAGAATATTTTATGCTCGGGTTCCGTGTGGTGAGTCTGGACTTGCGGTATTATGACAAGAAGAAGTATCAATTCGAAGGTAAGTCAGAAGGAACTTGAATAAATAGGACAGATCGTAGTTGGTCAGATCGACATGATAAGGGATATGATTAGTTCTTTGGGTGTTTATGAGGTAATGAGTTGTTACAGGCGTTTCTTAGCTATCCTCTTGGAATTTGGTGGCATGCGTAGCTCGGTTGAGTTAGAAGGATTCAGTCCTGACGGTTTGGTGTTGTATAAATGAGATTCAGAGAGTTCTTGATGGTTTCTACCACGGTTAGAGATGTATATTTTTCTTCTGGCGTGAGGGGCATGTGATGTATAGTTATTTTGCTTTTAGATGTGATCAAACGGAAAGTTCTTGGCTAGTTGGGTGCGTAGTATTTGTGGCTCGGAAGGGATCATGAAGTTCTTATACTTATAATAGGATGGCATAGTGTATGCGGTATGTGGGGTAGAGTTGAGAATTGCATATGTGATATTCTTAGACAGCATCGACAGTTTCGGACGACTAGGTAGATGATATCACTATTGGGCGGCTTGATGAGGGTATACATTCTGTAACGGCACTGTGTTTGAGTTAAGGGTACTTCATTGGTATTTCGGTGCTCTTTTGTTGGATCGACTGCTGATATTCAAGATTGCTTGGTGGCACAGAAGAATTATATGAGTATCCCTCGTGGAATGATTGAGTATTAGGGGTGTGTTATATATTCGAGCGGTAGAGTTGGGATCAGATATGATGGTCTGTGCGCCTTATGGATTTCGAGACTGGGAGTTCTCATGAACAGGTTATGTTGTTGTTGTGGACTGTGAAGATGCAAGCAAGGATAGTCAGATGTTAGTATATGCCATGATTCAGTCATTGTGAACTTTCGGAGAGTTATCGGTCGGTTGTGGGTTACCAAAGTGATTTAGGGTTATTGATAGGCCCAGTATGGGTGTGTGTTCTACACCGGGTCGGAATTGTTGGCTCCGAATTTTCTATTGTTGAGGGATGTACCATTTGACTTTCATTGAATCTATTCTTGTTCTGGAGTGATCTATGAGTTACTCTTCGGTGTTGCGAGGAGCTGTGATTGTTGATTATATGCACATATGGTACGGTTCTAATTGGATTTTATAGCTGGATTTGAGTAAGGTAAGAAATCGGGTATTGCGGGATGGTTATGTTCTTTCGGGTTTGTGTGGCATGGTATCGTCCGCTTTTCCGTGGTTATGGAAATGCACTTGGAGTACTTGATGTCGAATTGCGTAGAATTATTGATTTGAACAAGGTGTCTTGAAATATTTCATGTGAACCAACGTTTGGATGGGATCACGCATTGTAGCGGAGTTATGTAGAGGTATGCTCCTTGGTGTCAGATTTGCGTGTTCTGATTTTTACGGTGTGTGCCAAGCTTTAACATGATGTTGTGATGGTAATTGTTAATGGCAGGATAGTCCTCTCGTGTGAATCTTCTTTATTTTATGATTGGAGCTCTGGGATGTTGTTATTGAGTGCACGAGTTGCACATGTTATGGCTTTGGGGTTGTATTGATGCGTCATGTCATCAGAGTGGTTGTGTTGGATGAGAAGGGGTCATTAGGCCTAGGATGAATACTACCAGGGTTGACTACAACATAGTTGGAAGGATAATGTCGGGAGTCAGCTTAGAAATGTGCTATAATTCCTGTCTGGGAAAGGGGAGCTTCATGTTTGACTGGTCGGACGAATGGTTGCTAGTTTCTACGTGCTTCTTTCATCATCGGCAGTATATGGAAGTGTTAGAGTGAGGCATTGCTTGATTAGAGGATATGTACCGGTATTGGGTTACTTTGAGCAGCTATTGTGATTATGAGTTATCGATATGGGTGTTTGAGTCATGCGGTATATTATGTGATTACATCTTCGGTTACGGATATGGCTTGATACATTGTGTTCAGAATTGTTCAGTTCATAGTTGTGGAATTTTGATCTTGTAAATTGATTCAGAAGTGGAAATTTAGTTCTACGATTTATGGGTCAGGATTGGATTTCAAAATTTCATTTGTGTTGTGCTATCGGACCTATATAGGGAAAGGGTGATGTAGGATCACCCCCCCACCCCCGAATATGTGCATGGTAGGTTACACGATAATTTTGGTGGTGTTTGGAACAATTCTAGGCACGTTCGAGGACTAACGTATGTTTAAGTGGGGGAGAATGTAACGACCTGGTCGGCCTTTCCGAGAGTTTAGCCACGTTTCCCTTGTTTCATCTTGGGCATGTGTCAATTAAACTAATTATGATGTGTTTGGTCGGTTGGTTTGGGATCAGAGTGCTTGTGGTGAGAATTGAGACACTTAGTCTCTTAAATTAGCCTTATAGTTGAAAAAGTCAATGGGGAGTTGACTTATTGGTAGAAGACCTCGGAAGGTGGATTTTATGGCTCGAATATTTTCTTTAGGTGATTTGGGACTTAGGAGTGTGTTCGGAATGTAGTTTTGATGTCTGGTGTAGAATTAGGCTTCAATTGGCAAAAGCTAGTTTTTGGCAATTCCGGTCGGCAGTGGAAAATAGGTTATCGGGGTCAGAATGGAATTTCGGAAATTGGAATAGGTTCGTAATGTCATTTTGGATATGTGTGCAAATCTTCAGGTCAATCAGAGGTGTTTTGGATGGTTTCGGCATCGTTGGTGGAATTTAGAAATTTCAAAGTTCATGGGCTTGAATTTGATGTGATTTTGGTGTTTTTGCGTTGTTTTTGGTGTTTCGAGGGCTCGACTATGTATGGATGAGGTTACTGGATGTGTTGGTATGTTTGGTTGAGGTCCCAGGGGCCTCGGGTGTATTTCGAATGCTCAAACGGGCATTTTTTGTCTTTGGGAGTTTGCTGGTTTTTCTGGTGTTTTAGCAGCAGTGGTTCCTTAATTGCGATCGCGTGGATGTATATGCGATCGCGTAGAGTTAATATTTAGGCAGGCAGATTTGTTCTATGTGATCACGTAATAAGGTTTGTGATCGCATAGGTTGGGTAGTCTTGAACAGTGCGGTCACGTAGGTCCTTATGTGATCGCGTAGAGTTGGCGCGTGGGGTAGGGGCTGTTTGGTTATTCTATGCGGACGCACTGGTGTGTATGTGATCGCGTAGAAGGAGAGTAAGTTGAGCTTCGCGAACGCGTCCCTAGTGACGTGATCGCACTGAGTAATTGTAAAAAGCTGGCAGTGTTTTAATAGCCCAATCTGCGACCCTTCTTCATTTTTCCACCATTTTTGAACGGGATTGAAGCTTTTGAGAGAGATTTTTGAGGAAACCAAAGGGGAATCACTTGGAGGTAATATTATTGAGTTCATAACTCGTTTATATGTGATTAAAGGTCTAATTAGTGATGAAATTTGGGGAAAATCGGTGCAAAAATGGGTAATTAGGGCTTGAGATTAGAAGACCTTAAAATGGGAATTTGAGGGGTCATTTGGACTCCGATTTCAGTGTTTCTTGGTATGTATAGACTCGTGGGAGAATGAGGATCCTTATGGTGTAAATTTTATTGAGTTCCGAGACCTGGGCCCGGGGGTCGGGTTTGGCCAATTTCGAGAATTGTGCCTAATTTTGATAGTTTTCGATTGGGTTTCGTTTCCCTAGCATATTTTGATGTTATAAATCTGATTTTGATAGACTCAGAGCTTTTGGGAGTCGATTTGAGGGACAAGAGTATTGCGGAGTAGCTTTTCGGGCTGGTTTGAGGTAAGTAATGACTTTAAATCTTGTCCTGAGGGTATGAAACCCCGGACTTAGCATCTTCTCATTTTTTTGGAGTGACACACATGCTGGATGACGAGATTGTGGCGTGTACCGATGGGGGATTTGAACTTGGTTCTTCCCGAGGCAACTATTGAGTTGCGTAATTGCTTTTAAATCGCATGATAAATCATATTTTATACTATTGCTATAATTGGGCTAAATGTCATGTTTGGGGCCTTGTGGCGACCTGTTTAGATCCCTTGGGGGCTGTTTGCTGTTTTTTCCTCACTGTGTTAACTTATGGTTTACACTCAGTCATATTATGCTTAACTGATTTCAAAACTCAATCTCATTTACACTATTTTGAGATATAAAATGTTATTTTGGGTCGAGTACCCCGTTTTACTGATAGCCAGAGTGGCTTTGACATGTTTCTGACTGAGTGAGGCCGAGGGCCTGATTGTGAGGATATGATATTGGATCGGGCTGCACGCCGCAGCATGTTTCTAACTGAGTGAGGTCGAGGGCCTGATTGTAAGGATATGATATTGGATCGGGTTGCACGCCGCAACATGTTTATGATAGGCCGAGTGCCTGAGAGTGATTTGATGCCATGATTTGGCTTGATTTTAGCGCTTGGGTTGTAGGAGCCCCGCCAGAGTCTGTACACCCCCAGTGAGCGCAGGTACCTACTGAGTGCGAGCGTCGAGTGACGAGTGACGAGTGATTGAGAGGTATGAGTGACAGTGAGGTTGCCCGAGGGGCTAATACTGAGTGATTGGGAGGCATGCTGAGTGACTGTTTTCGAGTGATGATTTGCCTGAGGGACTGTTTATGATACTTATTTTGACTTAGTAACCACTTATGATTCATTTCATTTTTATACTCAAATTTCTTGGGCATTGTTTCTTAAATCATTGGAAATCATATTTTTCAAAGGATTTTTACTGGGATCTGCTTTCAAAGCGTATTGACTAAGAATATACACTGTTGGGACTAAAGATTTTACTTATTGTGATTCGATGATTTGCTCCTATGTGTTTTATACTGTTCAGACTTGATTTATTTTCATTACTACTGAGTTGGCGAACTCATCATTACTCTCTGCACCACTGTGTGCAGATGCAGGTGCCGGTTCAGGGCGTTAGCTTCTTTCCTCTATTTGTGGAGCCGGTGTTGGGATATCGAGGTAGTTGTTCAGCGTCCGCGGCTTCTCTTTTTCCCTTTCTTGTTTTTGGTTTTACCTCCTCGTTCCGGGACTTGATGTATTATGACAGTAGAGTTTATTTTGTACTACTCATAGATGCTCATGACAGGGTTACTCCGGATCTTGGGGTAGTGATTAGACAGTTCATTTGTTTGGTTTTGCGGAACACTTTGGAAATTTAAAGATGTTTATGAAATATTGAAAATGGTTCTGGAATTTATGAAAATATTATGTAATTATGTGATTGCTTGGCTGACCTAGTTCCACGATAGGCGTCATCACGGCCGGTTAGAATTTGGGATCGTAACACATTTCTTCCCATCGTCAACATAAACTATTTGGGTTAAATCATAAATGGTGATATTTAACACTTAGTCAAATATTAACTGTACCTTTTTTAGTTTATGGATAGATTGAATATGTTATAGGAATTATATACGAGAATGGAATGTGTGAACATAAATATAATACATGTATAATTCAGATTTAATAGGTGTATAATCATATATAATCAACATATAATGTATATATATCAATTAAAAAAATAAATACTAAATTTTACTGACTATTTGCGTAAAGAACCTAAGTAAGTTGAAGGTTGTTGGGGATTATTTGGGTTTCTAAGCTTCACACACACACAGTGGCACGTGCAGAATTTCCGCGAAGGGGTTCAAAAATAAAATTAAGAAAAATTACACCTTGAAAGAATTGAACATATATCTTATAAAGGTTTTGAACTCCTTGACTACTAAAGCGATACTTTTTCATTGTGTCAAAGAAATTCAAAATTTAATATATAAAGATAACAAGACCGATTTTATCTTTATATATATATATATATATATATATATATATATATATATATATATATATATATATATATATATATATATATATATATATATATATATATATAAAATGTAATTTTTTGATAAAGAAGTTTTGGGTGACCCCTCTGCCCCTAATTCCGCCCCTGCACACACGTCAAGGTTGTTTGTAAGTGGAGATCCAAGTCTAATTGTATTTTCTTCAAAATATTTGCCTTTCAAGTATTTGATTTAATATATAACGATTATATAAAGTGCTTTGTGACCTTGTACGTGTAGGACCCATAAAACTTGAACCTAAGTCGAGTCTTATGGATGACACAGCGGAAAGAGACTATCTAGAAGATATTTTAATACATCTGAAGTTAATAGTTTCTGAACTCATCATCAAATTAATTATATTTCTTTTTAGTTATTAAGTTTGTAGTTTTATAAGTATATATATGTAATAATTTTTAGTGCATATAAATAAAATTTAAGCAAAAGTTGCTCAGTTCATTTGAATCCGCACTTAATACTATAACTCTCCGCTAGCAAAGGCCTACTATCATCTTTCTACAGGCATGGGCAAAGTCACCTTTTACAAAGGTTGGTAAACCGACTACTTTTTGTCGGAAAATTACGAAAAATTACATTGTAATAAGTAAAATATTAATTTTAAATATATAAAATATGTATTGAACATCCTTTGTCGGAATTTATTTTTATCTTTTTCAGGTCTGAACACCCTTAAAACATTTTTGGCTTCGCCTACTGATATTCATCATTCTACTAGTCTAAACTTCTCCTTAGACTAGATCAATATTGCAATGTCCATATAAAATAAATTCTGAACTTCTTAGAAAAAGTGGGTGGGTGGGTGGAGAAAAGAAAAGGGAAATTTATATAGCGGAGCATATCTACCGGAGGCAAACAGATCCACTTTGTCTGATAATCATGCCTTCAAATGGATGTGATAGTCATAGTTTGAATGTAATTATGAACTCCGAATCTTGGAATGCATGATACTAATTACGTCTAAACGTGTTCATAATAATTCTATTAATAATCCACTATATTGTTGTTTAATTTCTAATTCAATGAAAATTTCATATTGTACCTTGGAACTTTTATCAACAAACTTTATAAAGTAGAACGTGACCACCCACCACAGCACGTCTATGACAATCTTTATATTGTGGTAATTAATGACATCACCTTCCATGTCTTTTTATGATGTCACATGTTGTTGGGATATTTAAGCATTTAATGATTTATTAATGTTTAAAATATGGTGAATGGGAAATTGAGGGAAAAATGAAATATTTGAGTAATATTTGAGTTTTCCTCCTTAATGGTCTCACATAGGAAGAGGAAAAGGTTTTTGATGGGTATATAAGCAATTGCTCTTCTTCTAGCTCATAAAGAGTTGAGAAGAAGGCAAGCCTCGCGCCGTCGCCGTTGTCGTCGTCGTCGTCGTCTTCGCTCGCTCGGCTCGGCCTCGGTCAAATGATTGATTGATTAATTTTTTGGACCAAATTTATTTGTTAATAGTAAATATTAACACAAATGTTATTATTTAGTTTTCTGTTTTGTAACAGAAAATTAACTACCCTTCAATTTTCCCACTTTAT
Organism: Nicotiana undulata; assembly: GCA_005239495.1. Lineage (NCBI taxonomy): Eukaryota > Viridiplantae > Streptophyta > Magnoliopsida > Solanales > Solanaceae > Nicotiana > Nicotiana undulata. The sequence goes on from ML292183.1 coordinate 74,587, forward strand.
TGTTGAGTAAATAGCCAATTATGTCATGGCATTTATTCTATGGCCGTTTTGCAAAAACAACCATTCTGAAGAGTTGCACCTCTTCAGATTTCAGCGCAACTTTGGCTATAAATACAAGTTCATTCCCTCAGATTTTACATACTAATTTCTGAGTTCTCCTCCTTCTTTCTGCATACTTTCATCTTCAAAGAAAGCAACAGTAAGTGTGATTTGCTACCGAACTTTGAGTTCGCTGAAACACTGGGGTTTGAAGTACCACTACACCAGTGTGAAATTCGTTCTATCCTGGGAGGAAATAATCCATAACCTTGGGTACTAGGAGGGGATTAAATTCCTTAAGGAAACACTGTGAATTCAGTGGACTCGAATTGGTTTTGTTATTTCATTTACATTTCTGTTTATGTTATTTAATTTTCTCCAGAATTGTTTTACAAATACAGAATTCTAACAAGCTTAAGAAATTTATTATTTTTTCTATATTTGTGTTATATTCAATGTTTCTGGAGAGTAAAACCTTTGCGGGTTTGTACTCTATTGGAGATTAATATCTACGTGATTTTAACGTTTGTGTCATTCTTTTACAGAAATGACGAATGACAACGGAAACCAAGTTGTTCCGATGGTAACTTCCAATGCCTCAACGAGCCAAATAACACCGGCAACATTGGCACCGGCTGAGAAACACGAAAAAAAATTCGGGCTTGATTTCAAGCGCTGGCAACAAAAGATGTTCTTCTACTTGACTACTCTAAGTCTCCAGAAGTTCATCAAGGAAGAAGTTCCTGTGTTGTCAGATGAAACTCCAGAAACCGAACGTTTTCTCGTGATTGAGGTGTGAAAGCATTCAGATTTTTTGTGCAAGAATTATATTCTAAGAGGGATGGGGGATGCTTTGTATAACGTCTACATTGGCGTGGAAACGTCAAAAGAACTGTGGAGTACGCTTGAAAATAAATACAAAACTGAAGATGTCGGGTTGAAGAAGTTCGTTGCTGCAAAGTTTTTGGACTACAAAATGGTAGATATCAAGTCTGTTATTACCCAAGTCCAGGAATTGCAAGTGATTATTCACGATCTCCTTGCTGAAGGTAAAAGTAAAATTAATACTAATATTGATAGTATTAATTTTATTATGTTTACTAATAAAATTTTTATTGAAGGTCTTGTCATCAATGAGGCCTTTCAAGTAGCAGCAATGATTGAGAAGTTGCCTCCGTTGTGGAAGGACTTCAAAAATTATTTAAAACACAAACACAAGGAGATGTCCCTTGAAGATCTCATTGTTCGGTTGAGAATCGAAGAGGACAATAAAGTTGCTGATAGGAGAGGCCGTGGAAATTCAAAAATACTGGGAGCAAATATTGTTGAATATAACAAAAAGAGGAAGAAGGCTTCTGGACCAAAATACAACCCAAGCAAGAAGCGGTTCAGTGGAAACTGCTACAACTGTGGAAAAACCGGACACAAATCTACGAAGTGTCGTGCTCCGAAGAAAGACAAGAAAAAGGGTCAAGCAAACATGGTTGAAAAGCATGATGATGTTGATGACTTGTGTGCCATGCTTTTCGAATGCAACTTGGTGGGCAATCCTAAAGAGTGGTGGTTTGATTCTGGAGCCACTCGCCATGTTTGTGCTGTTAAAGAAGCTTTTGCTACTTATGCTCCTGTTGGACCCGATGAGACGTTTCTATGGGAAATGCTTCAAAGGCCAAGACTAAAGGATGTGGAAAGATATTTCTCAAAATGACTTCCGGCAAAGTGATGACTTTGAACAACGTCC
>ML292185.1:1286-15741 GCA_005239495.1 Nicotiana undulata
AAAAGAGAGTAAAGAAGAGAAAAGAAGAAGACAAAGGCCGAATGTGATTGCATATGCAACATGCGAATCGCATTTCGAGCCAGGACATCGCATACCGCAACAGAAACTTGATCCCATTTTAATGAGTGAAATGCGGTCAAATATGCGACCGCATATCTCAAGTGCGGTTCGCATTTAAGTCGCATCAAAATCTGACGCCTGAAGCTACATTGTAAATGCAACGCACGTATGCGATCGCACATCACTAATGCGGACCGCATCTCTCAAATGCGACAAACCTCAGGGACCTAGGGTTTTGATGTGCGACGAAAAAAGTGAAGATGCGAATCGCATCCCTGTTATGCGAAAGGAATGGGATCACATATCAGCCCTACAGGGGTGTTTTTGTCCACTTTTCACTCGAAATTTTGGCCCACTATAAAAAACATACCTTGGCAACATCTTAGGGATCGAAGCTTGGCATATCTTTGGACATTTCTTCAGTTTTGTAAATATATTTTGAGTAGAGAAGAACAAGTTTTGAAGCTAGGGCTTTGCACACACACTTGGGTCTTGAAGATTACACCATTGTGGTTAAGGATTTCTTACCCATTTATGTTTATTTCTTCATTTCCTTGTTTTGTATTGAATATCTAAGTGTGTAGTATTTTTCCAACACTTGAATATGGTTTATGGGAATATTCATGTTTAAAGTGTGGATTAAATACCTTGTTGTGCTTATGTATTGAATGATTTTCATATATTTGTGAAGTGGGTGTTTGTTATTTTAATTATTCTTGTTCTTTAATGTTTCCAAAGGGATTAGCTAACCCTAGGACTCGCCCATTAACTCCGAATTAGTTTTGGAAAAGATTATTTGGGGTTGGGAAAGATTAATTAACAAGAACTTGAGGCTTTAACCCTCATTTTATAGATTCTACCTAGGGATAGGATTGAACTACTTGTAGCCAAACTCGGAAGTGCTTAATCTCCTAATTGGGTTAGGGATAATTCAATTAGGAAGTCTTGTTAGTCTTTGGAAAAAGCTAATTAAGAAATGTTATCCGTGGCTAATTAACATTACCCGCTCATATTTGGCTCTTTTAGTGACTCTTTACATACTAGCTCTAAATTATTTCTCTAAGCTCCTATAATAAAATATATATAATATATATATATATATATATATATATATATATATATATATATATATATAATTAATGTATAATCTATTGTATACTGGCTAGAAAAAGTAATCGCTAAATATGGCCGGCTATTTATGTATAAGGCTTTATAGTGTTAGATTAGAAGACGACTTTGTTCGGATGGGTCTAATACTAGTAATGGGCTGCGTTGATAGACCTTATCTCGGGCAAGTGCACAGATAATTATTTTTAGGGATTCTATTTAAAAATTAATCAGTACTTATTTTATCCTGGATTTTTAGATTAAAAATATTAATCTCAGAACAATTCAGAATATTTTTGTCCTGAAAAATTAAATTGGAAAACTGAAATTTAGAATATACTGGATAATTCTTAAATAGCAGCCCTTTAGAATGGCTACCTGGTGTCATTTGCCCTCTTAGTGGGCTTTATTTCTGCTTAGGATTCGTGGCAGAAATACTGGATTATGAGTCTGGCCCAACTAATTTAAACAGTAAACAAACTCTCACGAGTTCAAATCATACCGACATCGGACCTTCTCTAGCTGTTTTCGATTCTTAATGTTATTTGCTATGCTTCTTTCTAAATCCTGGTTGTTATTACAACTTAAACTCTGCTCTCCCCACACTTAAATGAATTAGAGTATATACATCTATATATATATATATAGAGAGACTCTAATTTATATATATTAGCATTATGGTTAAGTCAAATGGTAAACTATTAAAAAGTTACTTCGCAATATTAAGGAGAGTTTGTAAGGATATTATCAAATAAGGAAAAATTGGTTAAGAACTATATATGCAATCCCATACTAAATTAAATATTTTATTATTCAATTCTGTTTTTGAATCTTATATGGCAATTTGAAAGTTAATTTTATTATAGATCTTTCATTATTTCAATTCCATTTAGGCTCCTTCATTACGGTAAATATTATCAGTTGAAACAGATTTTGACTTGAATACAGTATCTTGCAAGTATGTAATTTTTTAAAATTAGTATTTGATTAACCATCTATATCTATTAGAATCTATCCAATACGTTAAATACGAATAATTTTACTTTTTGGATTAAATAATAACATTACGTTGATTGTGAGGAGGAATCACGATCAAAGAAAAGATTATCGGCAACAAACCAAGCGGCAATGTGATTTTATTTATTCAAATGAATTAAACTTAAGTCGATCCATAGATATAAATAAAGATAAATAAATAAAACTTGATTTGAGCATATACTATCATTACTTCTTCTTCTTCTTCTACTACTACTAATTCTAATAATAATAATAATAATAATAATATTCGCACATCTTTTGTCCATTTATTTGTTACACCAAATTAATTCAAATCATATTCCAACTTTTGAATTGAAAAATATAAAATAAATTTTATCCAAGCTTTTGAATAAGCAAAGAAAACTCCAAGGACGAAAAAATACTTTGAATTTTTGATAAAGTATAAAATAGGGGTGGGCATAAAATCCGAAAAATCGAATTCCGAACCGAACCGAATTAATTCGGTATTTCGTTTTTTTCGGTATTTCGGTTTATTTCGGTACGAAAATTTCAGTAATTCGGTTCGGTATTGGAATTTTGGTATTTCGGTGTACCGAAATACCGAAATAATATAGTCCAAGCCCAACCTTTTTTTTAAAATTGTTTTTAGCCCAATAACCTTAAGCCCACACCCCAAAAGTCCAAAACACCTATTAATTTACTATTTTTCGTATTACTACTAATATAACAAAAAAAGTGAAATTGATATCTTAAACTATGAGTAGAAAAGTATTTAGAATCAATAGAAAAGGTTTCCTTTTCGGTGACTTATTTTGCAAACTTTAAATTAAAAAGTAAGATAGTTACTTCTATTTCAATTTGAATATTTAGCTAAACATTATTTCGATAAAGGCCATTTAACAAACAAATTCACCGATCATTTTTAGTTTAATACAAGCTGTATTGGTTTCAAAAGTCGAAGAACTACATATTTGGATTTGGTTTAAATCGAAACCGTACCGAACCGAAATAAGAAATACCGAACCGTACCGAAATATTTTGGTATGGTATTTGGTATACACAATTGATAAACCGAATACAGAAATACCGAACCGAAATTCTTAAATACCGAACCGAAGTACCGAATGCCCACCCCTAGTATAAAGTACGAGCATATGCACTTCTATTTTTAATCTATTATTATATTAAATACCAAAAAAATGATTATATAAAATTTTTATAGTAGGAAATATAACATGAAAAAAGGAAAACAGAGAGTGTAAGTTTTATTCTTTGAATTAAGTTTAAAAAAAATAAATAATACTAAAAATATTATTGATAAAATTTAGACAATAATTTGAGCAGTAGAATAAAAGAATAAAAGAAAATATAAAAATTTATTACAAAAAATAAATAAATTGATCTACAATATATTATAATGGAAGTAGCAGACACGAAGTGGATAATTTTAAGTTATGGTAATGCAATGATATGGACAAAGAATAAAAAAAAAAAAAGGAAAAAGGTTATGTAAATAAATAACTTCAGTATTGAGATATATATATAAGAATAAGATTTATTTGATTTTTGAGAAGATATTTTTTTAAAAATAGTAATGAGATAAGTCATACTATATGGATAAGATACACTTATTTGAAAATATTATGATAGATAAAACTAAAATAAAAAATATAGACATTTGACATAATTCCAGGAAATAAATAAAAAACAGAAAGATATATTTTAAATGTTTATGTAGTTAATTTCATTAGAAATAAAAAGAAACATGTTGATTCTTTTGTTCCATTAGCATATATTTTAGAATCGAATGTGTGATGGATGAAGTGTGGATTCGAACAATTTTAAAGTTATTCTAAAAAAATGGTCGTGGGCAAGTAATTTGATTCGATCAATTATAAAACTAACTCCAATAATGTTGGAAGGAAGTTAAAATCAATCATAAATGTGCATAAGAACAAAATGAACTGATATCAAGCTACACATCAAGTATGAAGCTACTTAGACATCAGCTTAATTAAATGTCAATTGTGTCACTTTACTGTGAAACTAATTATCCATAATTTTATAGTTTATCTTATATCTCAGTTGTTTGGTGAAAATACATTGACTTTTTAGTTTTTTCTATTAATGCTAACAATTACTATGATGAAATAGATAGGATTGAGAGTATAGATTATTCTCTAAAGGCTCAGGTACAGACTGTGATTTTTTAGTTTGTTGTTGATATTTTGTGTTCTTACAAATTATTTTAGCCGATTAATTGAGCATTTGTTGGAATTAGTATCAACGTATAAGTCAGAATGAAAAATATTTGAAAAGGATAAAAATATAGAGGAATATAATTACACAATTTAGGATTGCTATTTGTTCAAAATAAAGCGAATAAAGGAAATCAAACGTAAAATTTGTTTAATTACTTGTTTCTTTTAGAAAATGTGCATGGTAGAAGATAAATACTAAAATATTATTTAAAATTTATTTAACTAACAATATATTAATAAATTGCTAAATAAAATTGAAGAGTTTTATCAAATATTTTTGCTTACGAATAGTGATTTGAGCAGCTGTCGTAAAAGTATCATTGAAATTGTTAAAGGTAAAGTGTGGTTAGAATTAAAGTACATTAAAATTGCTGATCAAATTCCGATCAAACTGTTGATATGTTGGTAATTGTCAAAAGTGAGAATATGTTGATTGTCAATAGATCATCTTATATGTATATACTAGTTTGTCTTTTCAACATTAAAATGCTGAGGGGTCATTTGTAGGAGGTATTAGAAAAAATAATGGAAGTATTAGCTTTATATATTACTAAACCTTTATTTGGTACTATATTTTTTCAATATATGTATAACTAATATAAATATTAATTACTAAATATTTTTTTTAACTATTATTCCATATATGTGAGCTTATAATATTAGAGTTTCTGCCAATAGTTATTCATTTATGTATATAAATTTTTTAAAATTTTATGGGATTACAATAGTATTCGCACATCGTGGGGGTTGTAATACTAATAAGTAAATAAAAAAGGGAGACTGCAAAAATACGTAAAGATGGTAAGCAATTGAAAATCACAAAAAAGCCATTAAGTCGCTTATTTAACGTTTTCCAATTTTTGCCCGATCGTCTTGATTTTTGTGTTATTTATTTTGTTGTGTTTGTATTTCTGTTAATCAGTAGGAGATGAATAGAGTTGTCAAATCAAGCCAGCCTAACACAGTCCACTCCAAGCTTCGTGGGTTTTTAAATTTGGTGGACTAACCATATGAATGAACTTTAAAATGACTAGCCCAACCCAGTCTTAAGAGGGTCGCGGACTAGGACGGGTCGACCCTTCAATTTTTTCTAAATTTTTGAATAATGTAAATTCTTAAATACTTTTTTCGTGACATAGACGATTGATCATGCAAACAACTTCTGTTTGCTTAAAGCGCACAAAAAGAGTTATATTTGACGAGTAATCTCGTAATTGAAATGCAAATTCTCTATATCTCTAGCTCTTTTTTTTTAAAGTTACATGAGGATTTTCTTAATACTTTTCTTTCATTTTTCTCATATTCAGGGATTGCTTCAATAAGTTTATATGCTGAGATATTTTAATTTAGGATTCACATCATTTGTTGATTTCATTATTATTGTCCATAAAATTTTTAAAATACATGAAATTTGCTAGCGGTCAATCATTTTTGTGTGCATATATAATCGATCTTTTCTATACTGAAGAGCAGTTTAAATATTAACAATGTATTAAAGTAATCCAAACTGATCATTGACCACTTAAAGTAATATTTTCTTTTGAAAAAAAGATTATTATTGACTACATAAAACTTTTCGAGTTCGTTATTAATTAAGGAAAAGAAAACCCAATTTTGCCATATTACATGCATGTCAAAAATCAAAATTCTAATTGATATGGAAGGGTAAATGAACAATCTAGGGTTGGGAATGAGGATTATAGTTAATAGTTTTTTTTTAGTTTTTACTTTTTAAATATTACTCACTCTGTTTCAATTTATGTGAACTTATTTCCTTTTTAGTCCATGCAAAAAAGAATGACCTCTTTTCCTATTTGGAAATAATTTACCTTTATGCAATAATTTATAGCCACACAAAATATATGTGCCTCATTTTACACCACAAGTTCAAAAGTCTTCTCTATTTTTTAAACCCCGTGCACAGTCAAATCGGTTCACATAAATTGAAACAGAGGGAGTATATATTTAATTAGTTTCAGGAACTTATTAGCACTGATGACTTTCTTGCTTGAATTTAATTAATTTTGGCCCATTGGCTGACCCAGACCCAGCCTCGGTCAATCCTCAAGGGCCAGCGGGTTGACTTGGGCCAGGCTCATAAGCCTCAGTTATAAATAGTAAAAACAACTCGGGATAGATAGTTTTCGGACTGGTCATTGAAAAATAGCCAGTGTTTGCAAAGTCATTGAATAATAGCCACTATTTTGCTGCAACACAAAAAGTTTCAGCATAATACACTGGAGAGCGGTGCACCTGTCTATGGACTTCCAACATATTATGTTGGAACTCCAACAGGCGAAAAGTTCCAGCATAATGTACTGGAGATTGAATCACATGTGTATGAACTTCCAGCATATTATGCTGGATCGGTATATTATACTGGAACTCTAGTATGTTATGCTATAATGCATAATCCACAAAGATATAAAAATGCCACAAGTTTCGAAACCGTCCAATGTAACTCTCAATTTCTAGCCATATACCAATCTTAAAAATTCCATATCGCTACCTTTAAATCTTGAATCCATTCGAACCATTCCCGAGATTCATCCACTCTTCTCAAATCTCCATTAAACCGACCAAACGGACCGAACGACCTGTGCCCCATTAGCACACCAATACCCAAGGGAGTAACCCACTGTAACGACCCGGCCGGTCATTCCGAGAGTTTTAGCCTTGTTTTCCCTATTTTTGCTTCTTTATGAGTTGTTCTGCTTTATTATATCACATCGGGTTGGTTAGTTCGGGTTTGGAGTGGTCTTGGAGTGAAATGAGACACTAAGTCTCTTATTTAGGAATTTAAGGTTGAGAAGTCAACCGGATGTTGACTTATGAGTAAACGGTTTCGGATTTGAATTTTTATGGTTCCGTTAGCTTCACTAGGTTATTTTGGACTTAGGAGCATGGTTGGAATGTAATTAGGAGCTCCGTGATAGAATAAGACTTGAATTGGCGAAGTTGGAAATTCGGCGATTTCCGGTCGGTAGTGGAAATTTCGATATTAGAGTCGGAATTGAATTCCTGAAGTTGAAATAGATTCATGGTGTCATATTTGAATTGTGTGCAAAATTTGAGGTTATTCAGACGGGGTTTGATGTCGTTAGCGAAATTGGAGGTTTATAAGTTCTTAGGCTTGAATCCGAGGTAATTTGATGTTTTGATGTTGTTCCGGGTGATTTGTAGGTTCGACTAAGTTTGAATGATGTTATGGGATGTTTTGGTATGATTGATCGAGGTCCCGAGGGCCTCAGGTGTGTTTCAGGTGGTTATCGGAGGAGTTTAACTACTGGAAAAGCTGCAGACGTTGCTGATGTTAGGTCTCTGGTGTGGGAAAAATGCGGACCACACAAGATTGGTGAGGACAACGGTAGGATTCCGCGGAGGCGCTGGGATTTCATGGTCAGCGGTGAAGGCTGGAGCGGACTGCGTAAGTTTGGTCGCGTACGCAGGAAATGGGGAACTTCGCGGGCGCGGTGGAAAGTTCACGGGCCGCAGTGAGGCATGCGCCGCAGCGGTAATAGTTGGCGGACCGCGTAATGCGGATCTGAGGGGTGCACTATAATCACGAGATTCAGGGTTTTATTTCACATCTTGTGCTTTGGGAGCTTTGTTTGAGGCGACTTTTCGAGAGTTTTTCAAGGAAATCACTTGGGCAAGTAATTCTAACTCGGTTTCGGCTAACAATCATGAATATATGATGGAATGCATCATTCGATTAGTGATTTTGGATAGAAATTTGGGGGGGGGGGGGATTGAAAACTTCATACAATGGAGTTTTAGGATTTGAATGTCGATTCGAGGTGGGATTTTGAAAATTTTGGTATGGTTGGACTCGTGAGAGAATGTGTTTCATGTTTTTATAATTTTTATCGTATTTCGAGATGCAGGCTCGGGGTCGGGATTGACCAAATTCGGGATTTTTTAAATCTAGATTGATAATTTTCATGTGAAATTCATTCCCTTAGCGTGTATTAATGATAATATACTGATTTTGGATAGATTCAGAGTATTTGGAGGTCGAATCAAGGGGCAAGAGTATCACAAGGTCTAATTAGTGGTCGGGATCGTGGTAGGGTCACGAGATGGATGTTGATTTGGAGATAGTTGATGGTATTGGAGACTATCTTGTTCGCATGAGATTTCTACTTAGCGGAAGATACATTTTATCATTCAAGGAACTAGAGGGAGCGAGTTTGACTGTCACGAGAATGGACGTGCACTTAGCAGATGACTATGAGTACTTTGTGATTGGTGTTATACGAGTTGTGAAGGTTAGTTTTGCGGATCCTCAGATGTTGTTTTCTATGGCTTCGCGCCAAGTGGAGGAGTCCACTAGCGAAATTCAGGTTGTAGAGTTAGGTGTTACATCAGTTTGGGCCGGAGATGTGTATATATATTTATGGTATTGGGAGGTTCCCCGAAATTTGCATATGATTAAGATATGAGATCTTTCATGGGATGTTGTTGGGGATTGCTATGTTTCTACGTCATTAATGGATCTGCATTTCAGTATTCAAGGGAAGTTAGAGAAATAACTTCATATTCACAAGAGGTCTATTCAGCGTGGGCATCTTGGTTGCGACATTACAAGGTGCTTCAGGGGAAATAAAGTGGTTTATGAGATTTTGGGCTACGTGGTTCGTGCTAGGATTTTTGGCATTGGGCTTTAGTTGGGACCATTGTGTATCAACAGGGAGAAGTGTTACCCCAGAAGAAAGACGAGGAGTATTCGAAGAAATTGGTCAGCTCTATGGTGTTGGGTCAGCATAGCAATGGAAGTAATTTGGTCCTTTTTGAATGGGAATTCTCTACCAGCATCTGTGGCAGTACTTTTGGGTTGGACAATTTGTGTGATTCAATTGAGTTGGGGAGATGCAGTCCTGATGGCTTAGCTGCGTGCGGGCGGGTCTCAGATAGTTCCTGATGGTGTTGGCCATAACTTGAGTCGGCTGTCTGCTACGAGCATGAGGGATATTTTGTATAGTGTGGCTTTCACCTGGATGTATATTAGAAGTTAATAGAATATTAGCACTAGTGGATATCATATGCGAAGAGCGTGCATTTTAGGAAGGCACCTTGTGTTATGGGTTGCAGATGCTTGGCTAGTAGTATGGTGATTACGGGGTTTTTAGGCTTCTGAGGTTCATATTTCATAATGTGGCAGGGAAATTTACATGGGTGCTTCAGTAAGATGATGGGATGTGAGTGATGTATCAGTCATTCGAGTAGCGTAGTTGAGTTCGGGTATGGAAATTTTGGTATTCATGGGGACTTGGGGCTAGGTGTTCCCATATGCGAGAGCTATTTCTTGTTTGCGGATTGTGAGGAAATGTTGAGAAAGGGATAACTGATAGCATATATTATCGATAGGTTGCTATGGACTGTTGGAAGGATATTCACCTAATTGGGAAGAATCTGGATTTGGTTGGGGGGTTGTTTGAAAGCTCAACAAGAATGTGTATTTTATATGAGATCAGGATTGGGTACTCTTGTGAGCTTGATATCACGATTATGTTACCAGACATAATGGATATTATTGCCGTGGTCTATGTTATGTGCTACTCTTTTATGCTGTGATGGGATGTGGGGTTATATGACTATTCTCCACGCATGTTGTAGTTCTGTTCAGGCCTTATGGCGATATGGGCAAGACAACCCTCGTGATGTAGATTTTCTCACTACACCTTAGTTGTGCTTGCTTTCTTCCATGTTTTATTATTTCTATTCATTTTCCCACAATTATACTTGTGCACTCTGCTGTGCTTGACATCAGTACTCATGTGATCAGTGAAACCGAGCACTCTGGCTTGATGAGTATTTGGGAGCGGGCTGCACGCCGCAACGGATGTTATGTGGGATACCCTTTTCTTATGTTTATATTGTGCTTTGTTTTCCCTTAGTGGGATAAGTTAATGAAACTGTACTTTGTCATTATATCTGTTGCACTTGTTAGATAATCCTCATACCTTGTTTTCCTTCTATTTTTTTCTTCATGCTTGGGTTATTGCTTGTTGAGTGTACGGACCCTGTTAGATGAGAATCCGTGTGGTCCCGTGATGAGTTGTTAGCTAGGCTGCTGGTATTGGTTGAGAAGAGGTTCTTAGACCCAAGATTTGTACTATCGTACTAGGGTGAGGAGCGGTTGGAAGGATGATAATATTTCCGCTCAAATTTGGGCAATGGCTCTTGAGGGACGAGAGAGCTTCTTGGCTTATTCACTTTATGGGTGGTTGCGATTTTCTTCATGTTTCTTGTGTCATGGTCAACGTCGTCGAAGTCCGGAACAAGGTTTTCTTCAATGTGAAGCATAATGCCGGCATCCAAAGTGTTATTGGGCAGCTATGATGATCGGAAGGTATTACTACGGGCATCTGAGTTGTGTGTAACAACATGATTGTGCTCTGGGTTGAAATTGTGGCTCGATTCAGCTTGATCAGGTTTATACAATGTAGTGATGCGAGATTTGGGTCCTATGATGAATTTCAGATATTGAGATTTAGGTTCTGTCGTAAGGCTATGGACTAAGGATGAAGTGAGATCTTTAGTTAAATTGCGTTGTCAGTCCTACATAGGTTTGGGTGATGGGAATCACCCCCGGTTGTATGTATGGATAACTCATGCAATGGTTTGATGGCTTTGTAATGACTCCAGACACGTTCGAGGACGAACGTATGTTTAAGTGGGGGAGGATGTAACGACCCCACTGGTCATTTTGACAAATTGAGTCCGGTTTGGCAGTTTGAGGTCACGTAGCTTCACATAGTGTATTATGACTTGCGTGCGTCATCCGTTCGGGTTTTTGAGAAGGTCAGAAAGGATTTTAGGAGTGACTCTCATTTTAGAAGTCTAAAGTTGAAGGAATTGATCCAGGATTTGAATTTTTAGTATTTGACCTCGGATCGGAGTTTCTACGGTTCCGATAGGTCTGGATAGCGATTTTGGATTTGGGCGTATGCCCTGAATTTTATTTGGATATTTCAAAAAGGTTTCGGCATCATTTGGCGGAAGTTGGCAATTTAAAGGTTGAGAATCTTCCTAAGTTTGACTTTAAGTCTATAGGGTCTGGATTGTGGTTTTGGAATTTGGAATAGGTCCATTTCATCAATTGGAACTTGCCTGCAAAATTTGGTGTTATTTGGAGTTGATTTGATGTGGTTCAGACGTTTGGTTGCAATTCTAGAAGTTCATGGTGATTTTCATGCGTTTTGGAATTCGATTCGCGGTTCTAGAAGTTATTTTGGTGCTCCGATCGCGCGGGCAAGTTTGTATGATGTGTTCAAACATGCGTGAGTGTTTGGTTTAGAGCCTTGGGGGCTCGAGCGAGTTTTGGATTAGCTTCAGATTGTTTTGTTAACCTTTTTGTGTGCTGGTTATGATTTTCTCGCATTTGCGAGGTTTTGGTCAAAATGCGACTACCGCAAGTGCGAGGTAGTCATCGCAATTGCGAACCTGGGCTACTAGGGATTGGGTCGCATTTGCGAAGAAAGCACCGCTTTTGCGAAGCCTTCAGAGTTCGCATTTGCGAACTCCCTATCGCATTTGCGAACTCCCTATCGCATTTGCGATGAAGGCAGGATTGTTCAGGCTTTGCTTTTGCGAAGAATTGATCGCTTTTGCGATTTCGCATTTGCGAACCTAGTGTCGCAAATGCGATATCTGTATCCTGCTAAAAGCTGGACATTTCGAATCTTAGCCTCATTTGATCATATTTTGAACCCTAGGACCGAGAGTGGGCGATTTTGAGAGAAGATTCTCATACCAAATCATTGGGTAAGTGTCTTTAATCAATTTCCAACTATATTTTGTGATTATGTCTTAGATTCAACATCAAATTCATGAGAGTTTAAAGGAAAATTTGGGAAAATTTATAAAACCTTTCAAAAAGTAAAATCATGATTTGAAGGACGAATTTGTATCAGAACTTGATAATTTTTGTGTGGTTGAACTCGTATTGGAATGGGTGTTCGGGTTTTATAAATTTTGTCGGGTTCCGAGGTGCGGGACCGGGGAGTTGACTTTTGTTGACTTTTTGCAAATTGTATAAGTATCGTAGCTTTGTTAATTAAAATTGTTTTCTCTTGCATTGTTTGATGTATTTAGGTTGTCTTTGGCTAGATTGAGCCGAGCATTGGTGAATTGGTAAAGGAAAAGCAAAATTGAGTATTGAATTGGCCGAATTGAGGTATGTATCTTTTCTAACTTTGTGTGGGGAAAATCACCCCTTAGGAATTGAATTAATTGTACTATCTTGATATGTGAAAGCCGTGTATGCGAGGTGACGAGTGGGTACACAGTTTATATGTGATATTGACCGGTTAGATTGCCTAGTCTCTTTCCATGCTTTTGAGTAAATTTTCATGCAATGTGATATCTCTTTGTTAGACTACTCTCACATGCTCTATATGATGCTTTTTTGTCCTTATTTGTCTCTTATTCGTTATTTGGCCTCTATATTCCTTGGTTGTTGTAATGACCCAGCTTGTCATTTTAAGAATTTATGCTCCGTTCAGTGACTTAAGGTCTTGAGTAGCTCCGCAATATATATTATGACTCGCGTGTGTGGTCAAGTTTAGTTTTCGGAAGATTCGGAATTTAAATTAAAGAAAAATTCTCACTTCGAAGCTTAAATAGAAAGAGTTGACCAGAGAGTTGACTTTTGAGAAAATGACCTCGAAATGGAGGTTCCATGATGTCAATAGCTTCGTACGATGCTTTCGGACTTAGGCATATGTTCGTATTTGGATTTGTTAGCCCGTAGATCAATTCGGCGAATTTTGGAGAAATTAGAAAGTTGACGCGTTATAATTATATTATTTTATGTGCGGACGAGGTCGATTAATATGATGGATACCAATTTAATATGATAATAAGTGTACGAGGAATATTATAAGATATATGGGGTCTAAGGAAAGTTCTAAGTCCAAGCCAAGTTGGAAAATTGCATAATAGACTAAAATTCCAAAAGAATGCGCACAAGACCCTACTTTGGACGAGCATAGATCTCAATATATGAATAATTATATGGTGTATAACCTATCAAATTAAATCTCTTTGAGTCTAGTTTCCAACGCTTCAAACCGTTCGTCATTTGGACATTCCTACATAAAGTTATGATCAAATTACCAAAGGCTGGAAAAACATGCGTTCCTGTGGGAGTGATTATGCGACCGCAAAAATGGTCGCAGAGTGCTCCAGAACTGCCTAGTTTTGGGCACCGAGTTATGCGACGCGTATGCGGTCCGCATACCCATTCTGCGATGCATTATGCGATCGCAGACCTTGTTTCAGAGGCTTAATCTTCCTATTTTCATAACCCGACCCCATTTTGATAAATAGGCTTTGGGGTTTATTTTGTGGTGATTCTCTGAGCATTCTAGAGAGAGATGAGAGCATTTTAGAGAGATAAGGAGGAAACCCAACATTCAAGCCATCCAATCTTGCATCAATCTTCAAGAATCAAGGAACCCAATCACAAAATCTTCATCAAAGAGGTAAGGATTCCATACCCTAGCCCTTAATTTCGATTTTTTTGGTAAAGATGGGGGATTAGGAGAATGATTCTTGGGTGTGAAAGTATTATTTATACATGCTTGTAACAATAAGGTTGTGGGAAGATTGTTGAATTTAAATAGGTAAAGATTGGGTTGAAAATGGTAGAAATCTTCAAAACTTTAATTTAGGATTTGCAAGGTCATCCGATGTCGGAATTCGATAATTTTTGTATGGTTGAGCTCGTATCGGAACGGGTGTTCGTATTTCGTGAGTTTTTCTGGGATTCGAAACATGGGTCCCGCCGTCGATTTTAAAATAAATTTCAGATTTTAATCCAGAATATTAGTAATTTTATATGGAATTAATTCCTACGATTCGTATTGAGTATATTGAATTGTTTGTGATTAGATTTGAATCTTTCGGACACGAATTTGCGAGGCGAAGGTTTATTGGAAACCTTGAATTTGGTTGCAAAACGAAGTAAGTATCTTGCCTAACCTTGTGTGGGGGAACTCCCCCTTAGGGTTGAGTCTTCT